>JBAHVQ010000138.1:863610-879212 GCA_036872915.1 Nanipora kamurai
GTCGTGGGTTCGAATCCCTGCCGGGCCAAGTAGAGTTTTCTCTACTTGTCCGGTATGGTTCGTCACTCGGAGTAGCATCTAACATCATTATTCTACTTAAGCTATTTATAATTATTTGCGTCCTGCATTTGCTTAAATTGGTAATGTCAAAAACCTAACCCATCCAATGTTAATTGCTGTTAAATGCTGGACTAGCTTCCAATTTGCAGAGGATATGGAATAAGAACAGCCAGGGTTTTCTAATATTACATAACTATCATGTCATGCTCAGTCTTTTAAAAGATGTGCTAAAATGTTTGATTGGGGCATTTTTTTGGGGCACCCAGTAAGTATTGTTACATACACTGTAAAATATAATGGTTGCATGAGCACAAGTATGAGTGAAGTTTCCACTTAAAAAATTCTCAAGGGCACTATTTGAAATTGGAAAAACATTTTGCACTGTACCTAGCAATGTTTTTGTTGATACTGGAATAGATGAGTCTGGACTAAGTGGAAGCTTACTGGCATTCTAACCACAAAAAATAGGATATAGAGCAGTGGTTTTCAATAAGTGGTCACTTAATATTTGGGGATGTTGAGAATCTAAACTGTGCCAGATTGTTTGGAGTTGACATACAGTTGCCATGTCAAGGGTTGTTAAATTTGTGAGTATTTGTTGGGTGGTCACTTAATGGGATTATGGATTTAAGGACCATGGATATAGAAACAGAACACTAGTGTTTAATCTTGTGCACTGTTTGAAATTAACAGTTGTTCTGCTCATTGAAAACAAGTAAATATCACCAAAAACGAGTAGCTTTTTCCTCTACTTGTCTTCTGGACAAGTTAATGATGAGTTAACATACCTCTTCCCATGATACTATAAATTACAGTTTCATCTCACTAAAATGTACTAAAAGTGCCAAATTGTACAAGAAATCCTGGGGAAGGAAGTCTTGAAAACAAATGCAAAAAACATTAGGCAGTGGATGGTAAAAGTCTGTGTTCCATTTGGCATGAAATGCATTGTGGGATGCAATACTGTTTCTCATAGAGAAGTCTTAAAGTGACCAGTAAATTTTCAGCCTGTGGATGAATGGTCCTGTGGAAGATGAGACTCAAAAGTTACTTTTGAGCACTGTTGTTATCCCAGGAGTGGACAACCTTATATTTTGTGAGCATCCTGTGATTTTTTCTTTATGCCCACTTGTATTCCTTGTCATATCATTATGGTTAGTGGAGTACGTAGTAAATGCACCGCCGGTTATGGTTATATGCATTGCATGGAGTGAATTAAATCTCTTGTTTGGATCACTGAAGCACATGCAGTATGTTTACCTGTGGTACTTGAAATCCAATATGTAAATTTCTCGCACTCACATTTTTTCATGTAAGCTAGAACATTAGATTAAGTAACATGATATTGCAGATTATTAAGTAATATTTTGTGTTAGAAGCAGGCTTATGGAAAAAGGTTAAAATAACAACTTTTTTTACCCAACCTGAATGCCAGATTGCTTCTGACGCAGCTGGCAAGAATAGTCTGCTTACTAATTTCTTCCTTAAAAGTACCCCTTGATTTGTTTACCTGGAGTATGTGAATGTCCTCCAAAACAGTGGTCAACAAACAGCATAAAAATGAAACCAAGGCAAAGTGAGAATCCAATGAACGAATGTGCTTCAACCTCTGGCATCATTCCAAGGTCAGACAGCAATCTCCCAACTTCTGCATTTTGAGATGTTGTAAGTGACACTGTCTTTTCCATGTGGTCATACTCATGGTCTAAGAAGACATTTACAACAAATTCCTGGCTGTACAGTTCTTAGAATACACAGTTGTGACGATGCTCTTGGTAACAGCCTTTGTAGGTCAGATGGCAGAGCACTGCACTAGATTTGAAGGGTTGTAGTTTTTATTCCCAGCAGAAGGAATCAAAAATGCAACCCTAATTGAATCTTAAAATATATCATATATTCATATATTCTTACAATATATCATTATTTTGATCATAGTTGAATCTTATATAACTTAGACACCCAAAAATTTCCTTTGTGTTATAGAGAGTAAAATGCCAAATATTCCTTGAATTTACAATTCTTAGGGATGCTCCTTTATCTAAATGCATGAACCACCACTCATCAGAAGGTTGTGGGTCAGACTCCTGTCTAGGACTCAGAAATCATTTCTCTGACATATTGAGCTTCACAAACTTTTTAATGGTAGTCTCATATACCCCCAGCTCCCATATGAACAAAATTAGTGTTCAGCATTCTGCAAAAGCTAAGTCTGTAGTTTGTTAGCTTGCAATAAATGCTCAACAGTCCCGACAGGCAGTACTTTGTAGCTAAATAGTCAGTGTTTTCACTGACTATTTAGGTCATGTAAGCTTTTGTTTTTTTGTTCAAAGTTGGTGGGAATTCTTGCTTATTAATAATAATATTTTCGCTATTTCTCTATCGTGATAAGGCTATCACATCCATCTGGGTTTGTACTATTGATCTTACAGTGTAAACCTTTACCCCATCAAAATATACGATTTGAAACTTTTCTCCTTTAATGTATATGCCTTGCATGAAATTAATCAGTATCATTATACCAAATTACTCTTTTTTAGTATGATCTTTGTCACTATATTTTCACTTGTGTTGAATAAAGCAATGGCAGGCATGATATTTTACATGACCTTGCTTACTTGCTTGCTTACAAGACCTTGCTTAATGTTATCCGCTTCGGCTTTTGACTGATTCGTGTGACTTTGCTCCAGATAGCATTTAATATCATGCTTTGTCTAATCCCAATAACTGTTTACAGCCATTTCAATTTGAGCTTGCAGCTTGCACCAGTTAAGGTATCTTTTGATCGTTTGAGGCTTTGCATTCACTGGACTGATACATGACATTTCCAAGGGCAAAACTTAATGTTGTTTTAAGTATTTCCTTTCATGTGGCAATTTGTTTAGTACAATGGTGATCAGCTCTGATAATAAATAAGTTTAGCAAGAAAGGAAAGACATACACGGCTGGATTAACTCTATCAGTGGACTGTAAAACAGTGAGAAGGTGTATTATCAATAAAATTGTTAGTAAAGGCAAAGAATGGAACATGATTTACTCTAGACTGAACATAAAGGCCTTATAAACATCTCATTTTAACACAGGAAATATCTTGTTTCAGTCCAGTGAGTCCAAATTGGTACCCACTGTGTCTGGACCAATTTCGCCCAACAGTAATCATTTTATGGATGTTATAATTACAGGATTATATCATATTCATCGTACACAGTGACAATCCTCTTATCGAATTACTAGATATTTTCCGAGTTGATTTGTAACATTTACAACAGTAGTCCCCAAACAAATAACTAATAATAAACCGCTAAATATACAACCATCAGCAGTGTCAGTCTACTCACCATGACCATTGTCATAAAGAGCATGAACTCCCTCCGGTATAATAACAGCTAACGCGGTACCAACAAGTAAACCAGATCCCAGAACTGTCACCATATGAAGTTTACCCTGTAGACAAATTAAACTCGAAATTACTAGACATAATTTCGGTGAGCAAACATGCTTAATCAAGGAAACAAAGCCATTAATTTTCATCATCGTTTAGTGCATATCCATTGTGTGATAGACAATTCGAATAGTTTTCGTGACTGATTCGGAAACAGTGGTAGAAACGAGTTGCCGCAATAACAAAGTCAACAAACCTCCGACAAACTAATAGACAAAGGGAGTGAACCTGAAAGGTAGCAGCCAGCAAACATGGCTAACGAAAGAGACAAAATCCTAGTAAAATGTTCCATCATTTTACTGCTGCTTCGTTGGTTTAAACCAATCAAAGTCGATTAAGTGGCCACGTCTTCCAAGTTCACCGCTTAAGAATGAACATTCTCATAATTACCAGTACGCAAATTAGCGTGTAAATTATAAAGCGAGTCTGCTGTTTTGTTAGCCAGCTGAAACCGCCGATCAAAGTTATTTGATAAAGGATTTACATACTGACCTGGGGCTTGTGAAAGCTTTAAAAATGTATACTGGCCAAGACTGACAGAGAAAGAAAGAGAGAAACAAAGTAAAGAAAGCAAACCAACTTTTTTTTTTAATATTTAATCAAGTTTTCATATTTTCAAATACGAGCATGTTTTGAAAATCCCTGCACAATTTAGCCAAACTTAAACGATTGTAGGTAGTATAGATGTACTGTTAGCAGTGGCGTATAGATAAGTAACTGAATGGTATTTTGGACTCTTAGAATGTAAAGCTTGATAGATACATACATACACATTTTCTCAATGAAACGTCACCATATGAAGGCGCAGTTGAGATTGACCGCTCCAGAAACTACGGAAGGACAAGCGCGAGCTGTGATTGGTTTATGTTCGCATTTGTAAACTTTCGTCCAATGACAGCTCAGATAGGTTACCTAAGTTGCAAGAAAAATTGCCCCGTGTAACATGACCTTTTACTTCAAAGTTTCATCATTCCCACAACTTTCTTCGCTTTTGTTTCGGGGAGAAAATGCGTCGAAAACTGCAAGGCACGGGACGTTCGCGAGACATGAATTAATAACCCAGGGGATTACCGGTTCCATTGTTCTGACAGGACTAACAACAAATGCGGACCACAATCAAGCATTACAAAACGTCATGGAGAAGCTTCATTATTATTCATTATTTCATTATATGCAGTATCCATAGCCATGTAAGATGGGTCATTTTTTAACAATCAGTCTGAAATTTGGAAAGGATAAGTAAATACTGTATTGAGGGGACATGCACTGAATGACACTGGCACTTTCCCACTTTTTATAACTGTAGAATCCTACACTGCTTCGCACAATATGCCATGCACACATGTGTTGTCGCAAAAACTGCGCAATAACTTGTTTGGACAAAGAATTTGTCCCACCAGTAATCGTCAGTGTCAATGGGATTATAAGGATCATAGGTGGATGCTGTTGGATATTATAACCTGTACAATCGCTCTCGCGAGTTGTTCGTAATGTAATACGTGCTGAGTGCGCCGTTCTGTGCCATGGAGATCATATATCACAATATATTTAATATATGATAATTACAATTAATATATGTTAATAATCAACTCTACGTTCAGTCTGGTTTGATTCAGTGTCATGGTGTCCAAGGTGCGAGGAATGACTGGGACGGCATTTAAAATGCGTTTGTAATGTGGTCGTACAATTTCTCCGTTTGTTGTTCATGGTAAGAAACCATGCGTTGTTTGAAGACAAGGGTAATTCTTGTTCTTTTAACGGCGGTATGGCTTCTTGGGGTCTTTTATTTTCTCTGGAAGACCGAGCCGTATTACCAAACCCCAGAGCCCTTCGATATTGATGATATTGAAGAATTAGACCAAACAAAGGAAAAAGATAAGAATGGAAAGGTTGGTATGCTTAGATGATAAAAAAACGGAATAAATTTGGTCTTCTAAGATATTAACTTTTCAGAATTATTAAGATACATAGAAATTCAATGTGGGTAAAACTAATGTAGTTTTAATATAAGGGAATTCTTTCATCTTGAACTCGATTGTCACAACTTTTCGCTTTCTCAGAACGACACCCATTTCCTTTGGATCTTGAGAGACTGAATGTCACCCCGTTTGCTGGGGTGTTCGAGCAGTGGTAATGCCAGCAGGGAGAAGGGGCTCTCACATCCTGTGCAGACATTTTGGCCCCATGATGTTTTTGGTGGGTTTACAGAACTATAAGGGCATTATCAAGGATTATTATATGGCTGTGGCAGTGAGCAGTCTTATTTGGAAATCCTGTGATTGGATTGGTTTAAAAGCAGTTGGATATTCTCCAGATTGCCTGCATAGGGGGTGAGGACCACATACTTGGTCAATAGGTGATAATTATTTGAGGATCAATCATTTTTTAACCTTAATATAATAGTTTTGATGTTGTTTTGTTTTGAACAGTGCATGAATGAGAATTTCAGGGCTCACAAACAGCGGTGGCACCAGCAGGGAACCAGGAGGCACTTTCCCGTCTTTCAGGCAGTGTTGTCCCCTGTTGAGGTTGCATAGGCACCCCTGGGAAGAGGATAATAATTTTGACCCCTTTTAAGCTTTTTAGCTCAGATTTTCTTATGAACCACACTTTTATGGCCCTCCTGGTAGAGATATTGGCACCCTGTTAGGGAAATTAAATGACATCATAGCTCAAACTACATACTTAATTATTCAAGAATGAGATAGGATATGAAGGTCATGTAAAAGTCAATTTGGGTAATTTTAAGCATTCTTCTAAATACATACATTCATAAAAATCTGACATGAATTATGGTTGAACAGCCACTTTAAAATAATCCTTAATTAAAGGTTTGCCACCTGACTCTTTTACCATGTCTTGTATATTTCACAAAGACATGGTTTGTGTCTACTAAAGTATGGTCTACCCATCCAAATCTCCATTAAACTACATTTCCATTTGTATCGATGCTTATACAGTACATGTACAAATATGGCAAAAATCGTGATGACTGGAAAGAACAGAAGTGTTTATATATGTATGGATGTGGACACAAATGTGAATATGGCAGTAGAAACTATTATATGAGTTGGATCATTTGGCAATACAACAGCAGCTGTATGTGGATCCACGTCCAGATAAATTCTCAGTTAAAGAATGAAAAATTGCAGAACACTCAAAATTCTCAGTTAAAGAATGAAAAATATGCAAACACAAAAAAATGTTGGTAGAAATATGTATTGTGACCATACCCATATCCGTATCCATATAAATTGAAACATAAATAAAATCTAACGAAATATATAAACCATAGATATATAATTATGTATATTTAGTATTGCATAGATGCATATCATACAAATTGAATTTAGGAGGGGGTATGCTTAAAGAAGAGAGGGTGCTGTTTCAGAAGAAACATCACTTGGGCAGTGCAGTTATTTGAAGACTATGCTTAACTGAAATAAATATGATAACATGATAATTATATAAAGCAAGTATACACTAGGAAAGCACAATCATGCATAACACGCGACCTGTTGCCACCTGGTAACTAAGGGTAGGTTAGATTAGCCAAACAGCAAAGAGTGTACTTTTCACAGGGGGAAAGCAACAATACACAAGAGAAAAGTACACTCATTGATGTGTGGCTAATCTAACCTACCCTTACAACATGTCATTGCACATGATTGTGCTTTCCTAACATACAGTGTAAAGCAGTTCATGTGGTTTTCCTTGTATTATGTTTAATTTATATTCAGAGACTTTCACAAAATGGAGAGGAGCAACAAAATGAGAAGGAACTGGGTTCCAGAAGTATTGCAAACTTTGATGTTGGAAGTTATTTAGCTGGTGGGAAATTAAAAGAAGGGCAGGACCCTTATGCAAATAATGCATATAACCAAAAAGCTAGTGAAGATGCTGCTTACAATCGAGTTCCACCAGATGTACGCCATCATCTGTAAGTTGAATTTGATTAGTATCAACAGCTTTAATTAAGTGGGAACAGTACTAGTAATGGCTGCCCTGGGTGAGTCATGTAGGGGAGATGTGACATTTTGCAGGCTTTTTAGCACTACAAACATTGAAAGTTTGGTTAGAGTGCAGTCCTTTCATTTTAAATAGAGTTTAACAGACAATGGTGGAAAATTCAAATAAGATTTGCATTCACAGAATCCAATTTACTGTTTTTATTTTCAGTATATCTTTTGTTGAATTTTGCAAAAACAAGTTTTGCTTTCAATGAGGTACAAACAGTCAGCCTCTTTAACCCTATCCTGGCCAAGGACTTTCCCCTTGACAAGTAAAATTGTCTGGCATTAGCCGGAGTAAAATACTAACGTCTCCATAGGTCACTGAAGACCTATATGGCCAGGAAGGAGTTAAGGAGTTTGGTTTTAAACCCTTGTTAACCTCTTCCTGGCCAAGGAGTTTCCCCTTGACGAGTAAAATCATCTGGCATTAGCCAGAGTAAAATATTAAAGTCTCCATAGGTCACTGAGGACCTATACGGCCAGGAAGGAGCTAAGGAGTCTGAGCCCTAGTTGTGACTTCATTAAGAGAGACTTTCCTGTGCACTTTATTGGCAGTCTGTCATAAATGATATCAAAAGCCACTTCTGGTGGTGCAGATATTTTTGTTGACTGAGATGATTTGAGCAGCAATAAATCAGATTTAATTTAAACTTTTGGAAAAATAAATATCACTGTTTTATTTTCATTGACTTAACTTCCAAAATCATAAAAGACTGAAAGAGCTGGATACTGCATGCGCTTTAATGCTAGATTTGCCTCTATTTTAAACTTTAGGTGTCAACGTAAATCATGGCCATCAGGTCTACCAACTACAAGTGTCATAATTTGTTTTCACAATGAAGGAAGGGCTGCCTTATTAAGGACAGTTATTAGGTATGTAGTTTAATTTGTACTGAATGATAAGTATTTATAATTTATTTATGTCTCCACATAATAGTTGAAATCCGAGTGGCTGATCTTTATGGGCTGTTGTAAATGCCCATAAAGATTGGACACGAATATTTCAAGTGAGAACTTACTTATCAATTGAACAATAGAACAAAGCTTATTAGTATTCTTAACTTTGGTAGAGAGCCCTAGTAAGGCTAATTAGTAATAGTTGATCTTTATTGAGATTTACAAAACTATACAAGTGACTTGATGCTTCTTTTTGATTGCTTGCTGCTTTCTTTAATTATTCATGAATTAGATAAATATATGTTTAAAAGAAGATGACATTATTTCTAATTTCTTTTTACAGTGTATTGTTACAAACTCCCAAACAATTACTTAAAGATATAATTTTAGTTGATGATTTTAGTAAAAACCGTAAGTATAAGAAACCTTTTCTTGCATTTGAGAACATTTCAAGCCAGGGATACTGCTGGTCATGTTAACTTTATTAACTGTTGTACATGTACTGTATCTAAACAAATTTCCAACACAGCCAGGTAAATTATCGGACATGGTTTTATGCTACCCTGGCTTAAAAACTTTTTGAACATCTGTAGCTTACAAAACTACCATTCACGACCCAACATTTCAACACTGCTGTCTAGTGTCTTCATCATGGGTGATTGATCTGAATATAATCAGATCAAGACAGTAGTTAGGAGTGTTGAAATGTTGGGTCATGAACAATAGCTTTGTAAGCTACGTTCAAAATATTTTAAGCCAGAGTAGCGTAAAACCATGTCTGATGTACATGTATCAAAGCTTTAAAAAACCATTTACCCTTTTCCTTGAATTTGGGTATGGGCTGGATGTTATGTTCACAATTGATTTAAAAAATAAATGGGAATGCCATGAGGTGCTTATTAGATATTGGTCATGTATTTTATTAGGGCATTTATGATAAAAATAATACTTGATTCAAGGGAGGTATTATGTACATGGGGTATTGAACAGAGACTGGGAGTTAATAGCAATAGGGTTGATTTGTTTCTGGTCATTTAAACTATCACAATTTGAACTGCTGCCAGTGAGATGCATTAGGTGCTCACGTTGGCAGCTACAATCACCCGATATCATAGGCCGCAGTCTTGCATGGCCATTGAACAGCTCATATCCCCAGTTAGTTTCCCCGACTACCCTGCTTTCACTGGTCCAGGAGTAGTTGTTTATTTATACTGTAGGTTGCAAATGGAACAATGAGATTTTAACATGAAGCTTCCAATTTACAGTAATATTAGGTTAACTTTAAACAACTTCTGTTCTTATAAATTTCAGCCAATGATGGGAAATTACTGGAGAAATTACCTAAGGTTAAGACAATCAGAAATGAAGCTAGAGAAGGTAATGAATTTTTCTTTTTCAGTCTCCATCATACTTACACTATACTGTACCTAAGCTATTATAGATGATCACAGTATTTTTCAAAAAGGCCAATCAGTATTTGCACATGATAATTATGAATATAAATGCCTATTTCTAACAAAAAATATACAACTTCTTTCTGGAAGGAGCTTGTAACAACTGAAAGGTGCATCATAACTGTTTTATGTACAAGTCATGTTACTCTCAAATATAATGTTCAGTTAGAAAGTTCAGAAATCATTTACATTTAAGTGGCATAGACTACAATTGCTGTATACAAACTCATTCTTCAGTTTGTTGCATCAGTAAATTCTCTCTAATACACTTCTGTTGTCTAAGATGTACCATATGGTGCACAGAAATGGCTGAGATACTTCGCCTCCATTCATCTAACTGGGAAAAGCTCAGCTTACTACCCTGACATTATTATTTTGAAACTTGCCAGAACAAGGAGCACATTGTAATTTAAGACATTACTGTGTCACAATTCTTTTCATTGGTTTTGTCTTATGGTATTTTAATGCTTTCCTTGCCAGGGTTGATCCGCAGTCGAGTTAAGGGAGCTGAACTAGCCAGTGGTGATGTGTTAACATTTTTGGATAGTCACTGTGAATGTAACAAGCACTGGATTGAGCCTTTGCTTTTGAGAATAAAAGAAGTAAGTGGCAAACTATGTTTTACACCAGGGACCACGGAGCATCTTTTCCCAGTTGTGGGAATATAAGAGTTGACAGTGTAATGATTCTTTTTGTTGGGCTCTTAACAACATTTTTGTTGGTTTTTTTCTCTGTTTTTCTTTCTTAATTTGAATAGAAATCAGTGGTGAAAAAAGTAAAATCACCTGAACAAAAGGGAGAGGCAATTGCCCTCCAGCTCTCCCATCTGGAATCCATAAATACCTAGTGCAATAACTAAAGGAGGCTGTGGCAATGGAACACACACAAGTATAGTTCAGTTGGCAAATTGACTTCTTAGTCAGACAACTGAGAAACATTGGATAAGAACTGGTGTAAGGATGTACCAGACCTTCACGTTTTTTGACTTCAGAATGCTGAAAATGGACATTCAAAGATTTCAAATGATGAAATATTGTTGAAGGATTCTCCCAGAGAAACTTCTGAGAGAAACCTGCTGGGTGTGTCTGCATCTTCAACCATGAAATGACTTGGCAAAATAACATCTCATACTCTCCTACACCACCCCCTGACAATAACAATACTTTTATTTTTTCGTTCAATTTTAAGAATCCCAAAACTCTTGTTTCTCCCATCATTGATGTCATTAATATGGACAATTTTCAGTACTTGGCTTCATCACCAGATCTTCGAGGAGGTAAAGTGTACCGTAAATTTCAACACAAATTACTAGAAAATAACAATGATAATAACAACAATAATAGCAACAATAATAATAACAATAATAATAACAATAATAACAACAACAATAATAACAATAATAATAACAATAATAATAACAACAATAATAATAACAGTAATAATAACAATAATAATAACAATAATAATAACAATAATAATAACAACAATAATAATAACAATAATAATAACAATAATAATAACAATAATAACAACAACAATAATAACAGTGATAATAACAACAATAATAACAACAATAATAATAACAATAATAATAATAATAACAATAATAATAACAATAATAATAATAACAATAATAATAACAATAATAACAACAACATTAATAACAGTGATAATAACAACAATAATAGCAACAATAATAACAACAATAATAACAACAATAATAACAACAATAATAACAACAATAATAATAACAATAATAATAATAATAACAACAATAATAACAATAATAATAACAATAATAATAACAACAATAATAATAACAATAATAACAATAATAATAACAACAATAATAACAACAATAATAACAGTAATAATAACAATGATAATAACAATAATAACAATAATAATAACAACAATAATAACAACAATAATAATAACGGTAATAATAACAATAATAATAACAATAATAATCACAATAATAACAACAATAATAATAACAGTAATAATAATAACAATAATAATAACAACAATAATAATAACAATAATAATAACAATAATAATAACAATAATAATAACAATAATAATAACAATAATAATAATAATAATAACAATAATAATAACAATGATAATAACAATGATAATAACAATGATAATAACAATGATAATAACAACTCAATTTTTTAAGAGTTCACTTTTTATGAATACTACTCCATACTTCAAAGGTTGTTGTTTTGCAATTAAAATGGGATGCAGTAAGTTAGAGTGTAAGGAAAGTTGATCATATAGTCAAATGAAGACTGTTCTTTGTAATGTAAACTCTTCGATGAGATTAAGTTATAAATTAGATATACTTCGAAGAAAAGATACAGTCCCATCAATCTTCACTGAGTTAGAACGAATGTGGAAAGAGTTTCTGCAACATTTGCTATTTTATATATCATTGAAACACCCCACAACTTATGTAAACTTTTGTTTCTTCTCTTTCTTTCCACCAAACAGGTTTTAGCTGGAACATGAATTTTAAATGGGATTATCTTCCTCAACATGTTTTATCCGAAAGAGCAAACACTCCAATTTCGCCCATCAAGTAAGGAAATAAAATTCTTAAACTCGTTGACAATTCATCAACCAAAAACAAAAGAAAATAATGTTTAATTAGTGTTTAAAAACTAGACCTGAATTTCTTTGTTTAAGAAGTCAGTTCGAATACTCGACGTTGGACTTGGCCGGGATTTCCAAGTCCTTGTAAATTAAAAAGCCCACCTGCGGCTCGGTAAAGTATTCCGTCCCCCATTTGTCAGCAAAATTGAGGCATAAACTCCCCTACCCCAAACGCATAACTTTACCACTCTAAGTCATATTAAACTAAAAATTGAAATTATTAAGAGATTTAATTTCATAACGAAGAAATTGTGACCACACCCAATTTGTCGGCAAAATTGAGTCAGGAAGACCACCGCAACCATAGGCGTACGGGCTGGGGGGGGGGCTGCAGCCCAGTTGGGCAATAGAGACCTCAGACTCGGAAAAGTGACTACTGTGGCTTAATGAAGTGTACGCACAGACAAGATGAACGTCAGTGGGATAGCGGCAACCTGCTTTCCGATCTACTTCAGTGCCATTTTCTAGAACAGCAGTAGTCGGGCAAATTAATGTCCGCCACCCCACCTCCAATAAATTTGTGGCCGTACGGCTGACCAAAAGCCTCAGGCTCCCACAAACACTTGCAATTGTTGGTATTTAAAGTAAATGGTTTGAACCTGGGAGAATCATGACATGTTAATGGAAGTTGATCGTCCAGGTTAGTGTAGTCTTGAGAAAGACTGTTGGTGGAAGTGACTGACGTTTCGACAGCCTTAGCGGCGGTCATCTTCAGAGTCTCCTTTTGACTCTGAAGATGAAAGTCGCTAAGGCTGTCGAAGCGTCAGTCACTTCTACCAACAGTCTTTCTTAAAACTACACAAACTTGGACGGTCAACTTTCACTAACATGTCATGTTGGTATTTAAGATGACTTACTGAAGTGTTTGAAACGGCTGTTGTATATCATAATTTTAATTAACCTTTCCCTTAGAACACCTGTGATCGCCGGCGGTCTCTTTTCAATTTCGAAGAACTGGTTTAATGAAGTTGGAAAGTACGATATGGACATGGACGTCTGGGGAGGAGAGAATCTGGGTAAGTTTAAGCTAGGTGCGAAGTCAGACAGCGATAGTAAAGGGAGTTATAAGCTAAGACGTTGACTTATCTCCTTGTTTGGTAACTAAAAATATCCTTGTTCCGTCTCTAGTCTAAGACTACGGCGTTTATATTAAAGTGCATCGTTCTCTTTTATCGGCTTTAGTGATTTCAACACACTGTTAAATAGACGTTGCATGAAATGCTGTGCACTTGAATATTTGTTTAGCAGCAGAGACTTGAAAAACATTCAATTGGTCAAGCTGTCTAAAATGTAGTTTAACCAGGGATTAATCTTAATCTACATGTAAATCTGCTTACAAAGTTCAACCATCAATTCTTAAAGGCTATTGCTCAGTAAATGAAACTTTTGAAATTGATATAATATTATGAATAACAGGATTTAATATTTTCTAGAGATCTCGTTTCGAATTTGGTTATGTGGTGGAGCTATGGAAATCATTCCTTGTTCCAGAGTTGGTCATGTATTCCGTAACAGACATCCTTACGACTTCCCTGGAGGAAGTATGAATGTTTTTCAAAAGTAAGCCGTAGTCTTTCATCATTTCAGATATCAGACATCCGAGAAAATGATATAAAAGTAGAGTGCTGCGTCGGCAGTATTGAACAGCTTGTAAATCATCAAAAAGTTTGGGAAAGTGCCGGAACTTAAGAATGGTTAAACTAACGTTTCGAGCTAAGGTCCCTCGTTGGCGTTTCACTACCACGAAGGGCCTTCCCTCGAAACGTCCGTTTAACCATTTTTAAGTTCCAGCAGTTTCCCAAACCTTTTGATTATCGTCCAAGAAAATGGTCTTGACACATTTATTTGACGTTTTCACCGCTTGAAAATGAAAAATAGTATTACGTTCTACTTGTTTCTGATGAACGTATTTGTTTATTTCGACCAGCTGAACACTGCTCCTTTTGCCTCTAAAGATGACCGTTGCTGAGGTCGTCGATGTAGTATATCATACACGAGAAGGAGTGTTTCATCAGGATATCCAAACACACCGAGATGTTCGTGGAAAACCGAGGCGATAGCGTGGATATCTGATCAAACACGACTTTCGAATGTATCATATTGCATCCGAAAAAGAATCAATATTTGAAGAGAAAATCGAGGGGAAATTTGGCTTAATTTAGGCAATTTCTTCTTCAGATATCCAAACCACGTCTCGGTAGCGATTTCCTTTGTGTTTTACTCATGAATTATTAATGAGTTTGAGATACGTAAGTCACGACCGCCAATTGCTTTTCTTAAGACTTCACTATCCTGGAAGATCAACTTCAACCAACATCTACTGTAATGATTCTCGTAGGTTCAAACTATTTAGTTTGGGGAGTAACATGGCACTTAACATATCTGATTAAATAACTGAAGATAAACGACTGTAAAAAAACTAATGCCTAGATCTTTTTTACATTTCCACAGAAACAGCAGACGTGCAGCTGAAGTTTGGCTCGATAACTATAACAGATATTACTACGCTGCTGTACCTTACGCAAAGAATATACCATACGGAGAGTAAGTAACACCATCAAGGTTTTGTATGTCCGTATATTGATCACTTTCCGAGGAAAACGCAGGGCAGTCGTGGCTCCGATGTTTTAGGGGTGGCCAAGAGCACCATTTTTCCGACAAACACGATTTTTCGGACATTAATTGATTAATATAAGAACACCTTCATGAAATGTGAAGTGAGAATCAATATGATTATAAATTTCAGAGAAAAACAGCTTTAGAAATTACGATAAATATTCGCAAGTAAAATTCTCAAGATCCTCGTGAATCTACAAACATTTAACTACGTCTGTTCGAACCAGTAATGAAACGTGGGCAAGATATTGTATCTTGCATCCAGAATAATATATACCAATATAAATGCATTTTGCTGTCTATAAGTAAAATATCTGCTTGATTGATTGATTTTGTTCTTCACCGTTTACGATCTCGAATTCCGACAAAATAAAACATTTCCACGTTTCCGACGCGTTTCAACGTTAGGGGGGTGGGGGGGGGGGGGGGGGGGGGGGGGGGGGGGGGGGGGGGGAGGGGGGG
>JBAHVQ010000138.1:904928-920901 GCA_036872915.1 Nanipora kamurai
TATCTATCTATCTATCTATCTATCTATCTATCTATCTATCTATCTGCCTGCCTGCCTGCCTGTCTGTCTGTCTGTCTTTCTATCTGTTCGATCCAAACCATTTACCAGAATTATAATTGGTGGCGTAATACCGTGATTGAGGGCGGGCCCTTTTCCGGAATAGGAAAAGACGGAATTGTGTCGTTTTCGGACATATTCTGGTTAAAGTATGGACGAAATTGTGGTTCTTTTGCTCTGGTTTGAGGTATAGATTGCCAAGAGCGAAAACTTTGTAGATCTAGTCAATATACATAGAATTTTCTTTTCGTATTCCGGAATAAAAATAATCAGAATAGCACCAAAAGAATGTATCCTTAACATATATTTAATATGAATATTTAATAATAATACTCTTAAGTGTTAATCTTCTCGGGACAGTTTAGCTGAGAAGCAAGACTGGTACGTACTATCACTAGTAGCGTACTAGGGCTGTTCTGATAGGGTAACGTGCCCTGAATCCACGTATAAGGTGTATCTAATGGCTACGATCTTGCGAATTTACGTCTTTAGTATAGGTTAGATAATGAACGCGAGTGATTTGTGGGATTTAGGGGTGCCAAGAGTTAGATAGAAGGCCGCGAGGGGCCGAGAGGCCTTCCATCTAATTCGAGGCACACTAAATCCCATAAATCACGAGGGCTTTTTTTGAGTCATTGTGTAGCACACTATGAGATATAAAGCACTGTAATTCTCGATGCTGACTGGCCAAGTACCGTTGACCATTTACTAATACACGTGACATGACCAACGAACGTTCGTCAAGCTCGTTTTCTCAGAAAAACGATTTGTGAGCCCTAGACGGAACCCTCTGATGACCGGTGAGACGCTCTAACCATTGGTTCGTCATATGTACTGCCCAACCGGAAGTCACGATATGATGATGGAAATACTAAATGCTGAACACTAATCTGGTTCATGTCGGAGCTTGACAAAACCGAACAGGCCAGATAAATTATAAGCAACAATCATGATAGCAAAGACGACCAACGAATGTTCGTCAAGCTCGTTTCCTAAGAAAAACGAGGGCCCAGAAATCGTTAAAGGCCTTCACTCCGACAAAGAGCCTTCGATCGAAACGTCAGTTTCTCTATTCTTAAGTCCTGGCAGTTTCCCAACCTCTTTGATTATCCCATAAGAACCAGATTAGTGTTCAGCATTTAGTATTTATATATATTCCACCTGGGTATTAGCTAATTCACGAGAATCCCGCTCCTCAAAAAAAAAATCCCGCTACAAAACAATCTTTTTCCGATCAAATGTACAGATATCTGACACCGAATGAAAATTCAGAAAACCATTTTACAAGAGCTAGTACGTCATTTTGTACTTACTTCATCCCATACCAACTCCGCAATCTGATCAAGTTGCTGACCTATTTCTCGGAAGTCTCCACTGAATCTTACGTAAGCCCACGTGACGACTGCCAGCAAGGAAAGACCAATGACGAAGTTAAAAAGCATTGCGAATGATGTGATTCCGACAAAACCAAACAGGCCAGATAAAATATAAGCAACAATCATGATAGCAAAGAACACTGCTGGCGTACGAGCTGCGTTGAATATGTTTTTACTGTCATTCAACTTCACGAAATTCAGAAAAGCCTCGTCGACATCCGCCTCCAGTTTTTCCGCGAATTCCTTGCTGAACTCGGCGCCACCCATTTTACGAGTCGTATGAAACATTCCCAAAGAAGCTGACTTGTATTTTTCGTGTCGTCTTTCCAGCTCCTGAGGAGCTAGGAAAGGCGTATCTCCACCACACACCTGAAATAATTAAAAACACACGAGTTAAGGGCGGTGCATTTTGGGTTAAACGTCTTAGAGTTCCGTCTGATTTTTAATTTATCATACATGAGAAGGAGTGTTTGATCAGGACATCTTAACTTAATTTGTTGAAAACCGAGGCGAGGTTTTTTACAAACTTCGATGTGTTTGGACATCTACAGTAACGAAACATGACTTACAAGTGTACGATATTGCATCTCAAAACAAACAGTATTTGAGGAGAAAATCGCGATGAAAATTGGCTTAATTTATGCAATTCCTTCCCCAGATATCCAACCACGTCTCGGTAGCGAATTCCTTTGTGTTTTCCCATGAATTATTTACGAATTTGAGATTCGAATATACCAAACCTGTATCACTGGAAAGCCTATATTATTGGCTAGAAGACTGCAACAAAATGTTTTGGTTTTCAAGAACAGCGAAAACTAAATTCTCGCTTTTGTTTCTTTACGGCTTAATTAAAAACTGATCTCGAAGAACGTGACGTTTCAACCAGGAATTCCAAATATGGTCAAATGATACAGGAACGGGATGTATTGTTCTTGGCCTGGATCGAACGATTACGGAACGTTTTAAGTTTCCGAGTAACAGAACAAGACGACAGCAATTATTTATGCTTAGGAACGCAATAAGAAAGAAACGATCGGAAAAATGTACTAATGACATAGCACTGGAAACGTGCATGCTCGAGAATCTCCGAATTAGGTTTACACTGAAAGTCTGATCCATTTTTCCCAGCAGCCATCCCTTCATCAGTTGCCGTGGATTTACCCCCTAGAGTAGTAGAAGTTGTTTCTTCATAACTATTTTTAATACCATGGTATTGTAAGATATACTGCAATGTACAATCCAGAGACCTTTTCCATTTTCTGTATGTAATGATCTTTGGCACTGGCTAACGCTGCTAAGTTGTTTGCCTCTGCAGTTGCCTAAATGAAGACAAAACATGGAGAAAATCACACTCTAAACTATAGCTCGGTATAACTTTGAATATACCAAACCAAAGTACAAATATACTCAACAATTATGCAATCAAATAAATTACTTAATTCTCATGCTATCTTACACTTGTCATTTGAATTTAACCATGGAATATTTCTTACCAGTAACATAGATTTTGGCTCAGGCAATTCATCTCCTTGATAAATTTTAATGTACGCCTAATTTAAAACATAACAAATAACAGACGTATTTGCATAATTGCTTTTCACATAAAACTCTCAAAATGATTAGGGACACGTAGATAAGTTTAGCAGTAGATAAGTAGAAGCAGATAAGTTTGTGACCTATAAATTGAAAACTGAAACATTGTTTCCCAAGGTCCATCAGTCATACTGAAATTTACAAATCTTAAAAAAACTGACCTTGAAGTATTCCACCAAACCTCTACATGTGACTGGCATACCATTGATCTTCTTTACCACCAAGTTGTCAGGGGCCACGAGAGATGGAATTAGCAACTGAAGTTGCTGCTTGAACCCTTCGTCAATATCTTAAACGAAGACATGGCAAAGACATGACATTACGAGCCAATCAAATTTTAGCTTTGGTATATTATACAAGCAAATATTTATGTCAATGACTAACATACCGACAAGCTGTCCTTCAAAAGTTGGACTGGTTGCAACTTTAAGGCCAGGGTGTGGCATTAGAAAACAGGCCATTTTATCAAAACAAGATCTAATGTGTTTTCTAACTTGCAACAACTCAGAGTGTTGTTTGGGCTTTGTCTGTAACAGAGAGACAAAAAGAAAAGGCAGAAGGAAATTAATGCATAGGTCAGAAAAGTTGTTTTTCAGTAGACATTATCCAACATACACATTCTTTAATTTCTAAACTGATTTTACATTGTATTTTACTCTGGCTAATGTCATTTCACTGGTAAAAGGGAGAGCCCTAGGCCAGGCTGTCAAAGGGTTAAGGACCAAAGTGTACAACCCTTTGCAGTCATTACAAGATTATATCATTCAGATACTAGACAGAAACTTCATATCCTAAACAGTGATTGAGCTACAAGCCCAACCATCTAAACATTTTGACTGGTAATATATTCACTGTAAAACAATGAAAAAGGTTGTTTTTACAAAACCTGATGACACAAACTAATAGTAAAAAGATTGCTTTTGTCCAGTAGAAACATGTTGTTAAAACATTGATTATAACTGTTGCACCTAATTGCTTTGGCAGAGCTTTGCTCACTACCAAGGCAGTTACATGACATTATGTATAATATTATGCATATAAGAAATTTAACCTCAATTTCAAGAATACAAAAAGGTAAAACTAAAATTGAAAGATTTCACATTTTCAATTAATTATTGACATGCAGTGATAGTTTTCAATTGATAATCTATGTTTTCCAATATGAAGAATCAAACTAAGGAATTCCACAAATCTTAAATTAATTTCTTTCTCCATTCATGTAACTTAAAGCTGACAAAGAATTATTTTTGAAGTAGGCTTCTTAAAACAACCCCTAATTTAAAAGTAAATCAAATTGAAACAGTGCTGTACCTCCAGTCTTCTTTGTAAGATTGTTTCTCCTCCCTCATAACCATACATTGCCTCATATGGGAAACTCCAGTCACGGACCAAAAATAACAAGCTCTAGTTCCAGTAAAATATATAATTTATGTAAAACTAAGTACAGGTACATGTAGATCACATTTTAAAAAAGGTGATTCAAGAGTGTTAGTTGCCTTAATTCTATCAATAACAATCAACTAAATTCTAACCTGGAATGGTGTTTCATTACTCTCCTCAAGAGCAAGTTTCCCATATTCAGTAAAAAGCTAAAAATAATCATAAAATATTGTTTTAATCAAACATTTACTCACAATTCTATGACAGGTAGCTAGTAAAGAAAAAAACAACATGCAGACTAATTAAATCAGAGTCTATAGGACTTTGATAATGTATGCACAAGGACAATATAGAATACACACAAAGAACATGTATTCTTTCTGTAATAGTTATAAAGTACCAAAACCAAAACCCCAATGTTGTCTGCTACACTGTACTTTTAAACCTTTAACTCATCTGTGTTATTTAGCAGTTGTTGATATATTACATAATCATAGGCTATGCCAGTCCTCTGCAAACTGTTAACACAACTTGTATTCCTGAATCAATTGTACATACTGTAGTCCATACAATTCAATACCTACTGTATGACTTATTAGAAGGACCACCACCTACTACACACACTATGCGTTTTCAAGGAAATGGTTTAATACCATACTGTAACATACAGTATTACATGTATAATCGTGGCAATCAATTTTCCAGGGTATTACATGTAACTGAATTTCTTTGCTAAGAATCCAAGCACCTACAAATTTAATCTTAGGTGTACAATTTTTCCCAAAAATGCATAATTTTCTTGCTTACTTGTAGATGCTGCAAGTCATCTTCTTGAATATTTTGAGTAATATTATAAATCTGAAAGAAATTAATCATAAAACTACAGTTACGACAGATATTATCATGCACCACTTTTGTTGATGTGACTGTTGAAAGGAAGCAAATTTAAAGGTCAGGGAAGCAAAATTAGCCAAGATATCCTGTCAAGAGTACAGCTGAATGTCCATGTACCAAATATTATGGCATTTTTACCTGAACAGAGCTTGTCATAGTGCTTAAAGCAAACACTGTGGCACAATCTTTCACAGTAGATGTACTATCAAATGAACCTTGGGTATCCATCAACACAACTGCAACCTAGAATAATGAGTATTTTATTTAGAGGACCACAAAAGTCAAACAATTTTCACATGTAGGTCACTTATAGGTCATAATTAGTGAAAGCACTGCCACAGATAGCAAGTAAAGAGAACTCATATGTATACCTCTTCTCCATCAGGTAATGTGCATAAATAAGGTCTACTCCACAACAAAATTCCAGTTGTTTCTCTTTCTGATCCGCCACGCCATGAAAAACCAGTAAGTGTTTCATCATCTTTACCAAGCCAGTTTGCAGGGGAATCCTGTAAAACAATGTTTGAACAATCTGAGAGAGATAAAATGAAAAACTGCTATTGGAAAATTGCTTTCGACAAACTACAATGAGTAGCAGCAGAGTTGCTTGCTATGCTTTAAATATCTCAAAAAAAAAAGCCAATGTGTATGTACAGAAACAGTTTTGTCATGTGTAAGAAGTTTACAGGATGATGTGCATTGTTACTGTATAAAGTGGAGTGTTATACTGGAAGTAACTGTTACCAAATAGAGAAGATTTCAGAAATTAAACCTTTCAATGCCCAGGGCTCATCCCTGTGATGGGTAAAATCATCTGGCCTTAGCCCAAGTGAAACACTAGAGTGTGTCCTCACCCTTAACTCCTTCCCTGTCACAGGAGACTTTCATTACTTTACTATGGACAGGACAGAGTTAAAGAATTGGTTATATACCATACTTACTTGAATAAACACAGTGGCAGTTATTCAATTTTGAGACTTTTTGATGTGGTACTTATATGAGGTTGGCACTTAAACAAAGGAGGTACTTATTCAAGCAGATATGGTAATATCTACATAGTCATATGGTGATATGTACATAGTTACAAATTTTCCAAAGTGTTTACTTGAAATGAAGATGATCCGATCAAAAATTTGATTTCATTTACAGACATCAAACTTTTGGGGCATTTTGTATTTTACCTGATGTAAACCCACTCCTAACCTTTCTACTTGCTTCAGCCTAGGGCAAGTCATTTTTGAATTTATTCTCCATGACTTCCCAAACTGGTGCCTTGTAAAGTATAAAGTAAAACAAGGATTTTTACAGAAAGCAATCCGTAGTTTAACTTAAATCCAGACTCATGTCACTAGCACTTAACCCATCAAGAGGTAAGGGCTCCCTCTGCAGCAGGATCTTACTATAGGCAATATAAGAAGATTTTACTCATCACAATGATGAGCCCTGGGTATTAAGGGGTCAATAATTATGCAAGTGTTTGAAAGCTGTTTAACTTTTTCTACTCTGGAAGATCTCCCTTTGGGAAGTACAAAAACCTGGCACAAGCCTGACCAAAAATAGGAAAGTGTGCAGACAGAAAGCAGTTAATGGGAACAGATTTCAGTCTATATCCTTTAGCATTGTTTACAATCACTCCAGCTTGAAGCCTTAACCACATATCAAGACAGTAGTTACTGTAGTGCCTAACCAAGCATTATAAGTTAGCACTCCCATGTCACATGACTCAGAAATCACAGATTGGTCCTCTCCTCGCACACACACAAAACTTACTACGCCATTTAATTTTTGTAATCTCGAGCAAAACTATTCCATTGCTGTTATCCGCACCATTACTTTTTAATTACTTAACGACCAATGTGAAGCATAATAACGCGTTCTTGTGACAAGTTTTCCCCTGATGGAATTATAGCTAAGTTAGCAAAGAATATTTAAAAGAAAAATTTTAACACAGAATTATTTGAACGGTACAGCACACAATACATTCGCAAATTAGTTTTAGGTTTGGTTAAATCATTCCGCACCTCGCACATAGAGTTGACATATCCGTATGTGGACCAAAAATTCAAAACAATTAATGCTTTTGTTTGGAGGGGATCAACAAGTGGTTACCAATTCATTTATGTGCTTTAATTTTGTGATGAAACGCTACGATTTAGTCTATGAAAAGCACAATATATATATATATATAACCGGTGAAAGAAACTGCTCTGGCGGGTTTACCTTGCGGTCGAGATAACGAAGAAAGAAGTCCAAAAGAAATGATTTACCCTTCCGAAAAGCACCTGCCACCGATATCACAACGACTTTTTTGTCTCGAATTCGTTCATCACTGATCAAGACTTCCTCCAGAAGATCTTCGTTTAAACTAAAACTATGTTCCTGTTCATCGGTGGAAACAATTTGAACTGGACGAGCGCCCAGCACGATGTCAAAATCATTGTCTCCGTTCCCATTGTCGCTGTTCTTCTCCATTGTATTAAATCCAGAAAAATTAAGGTTGCTTCTTTTCCACGTTCATATAAGACAAAAATTCTGACTGTTATTGACCCAAAGCAGCTTTCAAAGTGCTCCCGAACCCAACGAACTTTGATCAAGGTTCTGCAGTTTAATATTTTGGAAGCAGAACAATGACGCATGACTCGGTACCAGTCACGAAACAGCGAGCCGTTGTATGACAAAAATATTGGGCATCCTTGTAAAGCTGTCCGTAAAATGTACAGTTGTGTACTGTTTACTTGAACTGAGAGGATAAAGAGGAGATTCATAAACTAACTTAATCCTAAACTATGTTAACTTTGCAGAACACTACGTTTCATTTTAAACTTAACAATGTTTATCAAATTATCACCACGCAAAACTTCGCAGGATCCATAACTCAATCCTATCCGCAAGAATCACTTCGGTTTTCTCAATTTTACTCACTAATTTGAATGTGGAATTTGCAGTTTCTGTTACCAGAAGATAGATCTAATGTAGTGGAGCTTTTCCGAATCTCGAAGGCATCAAGACAAAATTCGTATTATTTGTTGGAAATTTTGCGATTGTTTCTTCTTTTTTTTTTCTTGTATGAGTTCACAAAATTCTGAAAGAACTGTGACGAAGTGTTACGTCATCAAACATTAATTAATCGGCAGCAAAATTTCCAAGAATGACTCTCGTTAAAAAGCGAAGCGATGTACACGTTCTATTAATTAACTGCAACAATTTTCTTCAAACGACATCCGCCGATACACAAGCTGGATCGCTTCTTTGTTAACGGGCAGTCAACTTGCTGAGGTAAGAGAAATTAGCGTGACGAGTATGTAAATTAATGGCATGAAAACATTCATCTCAAGGTCAAAAAAATAAATGTAATAACAATAACGTGTGCATAAAATTAATTCCATATCAGAGCATGAAAATGAGTGAAAAATGATACGTAAATAACAAGAAATTATTATACAATTTAATGGCTTAAATGAACAATTTAACGCGTCGCACCATTTGGTTGAAATAGACGCTACGGTGCGGTGGACAGTATCAGTATTTTTCAAATTTGAATGTCGGTGTAACTATAGGTAAAGTCGGGTTTGCTTTGATTGTTTTTGGCTGTCAAAACCAAACTTTATCTTGCAACAAATTCCTCTTCGTTCTCGAGGTTAGTCAAATTGGTTGAGAATTTTTTTCTATAACTTACTTGACAAAGAAAATGTGAATGTTTGCTTTTTTCTTATTGTTAAAAAGCAGTTCTTCATTCAACAACGGACAAAAAAACATCAACCAAGAGCTTAATCCGGCTCGCAGAGAAGGCCGTAATGGCGGAGGATCCCGCCGGAGAGTTGGTTGTCAAGCCACAGCAGCTTATTGGTGGTATAAATGGTAACTATACTACTTTTGCATTGTCAGTTAAGGTCTCGAGGAAGTACTTGAAAATAATGCAGCAATAACCAGATATTAGTAAGGGATTGATGGGCATAGTATTTTTATATAAACAGGTTTATAACTTTGCGCGTTACCTACGTGTACTAGCTTAGTAGACTATTCCATTTTTAAGGTATGATTTTACAACTACACAAGATGCAGGTCGAATTGGAAGAATCTAAACACAAACGAGAAGATTTTACGAAAAAGATCGGAATCCTTGAAGCAAAAAACGAGAGTTTGAAAAATGAAATAGACGATTTGACAAAGGTTAAAGAGCGATTGACTGAGCAAAGCGGGTTTTTGGAAAAAACTTTGAAACGAAAGACAACCGAGAATAGTGACTTGTTGGAAAGATTGAAGCAAGCAGAGATCCAGTTAGGAGAGTCCGGCAGTGTTCTAAACACGGTCAGAAGTTTGGAATCTAAAAACGAGCTTTTGAGCGAGAAGATGTCTACTGTCGTGTTGAGCACTGAAGAAGAGATCTCAAAGGCAAAAACACAACGCGAGCATTATTCGAAGTTGATGGAC
Organism: Nanipora kamurai; assembly: GCA_036872915.1. Taxonomy (NCBI): domain Eukaryota; kingdom Metazoa; phylum Cnidaria; class Anthozoa; order Scleralcyonacea; family Helioporidae; genus Nanipora; species Nanipora kamurai. Next base: position 914,660 of record JBAHVQ010000138.1, read on the forward strand.
GAAATAAATGACCTAAATAAGCGAAATGTTGCTGTTCAGAAGAACCTCAAGGAGGCCGAGAAAACAAACAAACAGCATCACGAACAAGCCAAGGCGTTGATCGAGAAAACTGAAGGGATTTGTTTCGAGATTTCCAAGAATTTAGACGATCTACTGCGTACTAGAGAGAAGTATCGGAGACTTAACGAAGAGAAGGAGAGTTTAGAAAAAAAAGCTAAAAATAATTTGGAATCCAAGGCGTTGTTGGCTCATGAATGTAAAGATCTTCAAAAGAAGATAAAAGATTTGGAGACGACAAACGGAAATCTGGAGCAGTCCGTTCAGGAGCAAAGAAAGGACAATAAAATCCTGAAGGAGCAGCTCGCGAAAAGCAAGCGAGAGAAAGAGGAGCTTTACAAAGAGGTGCATTCGCTGTGGAAGCAACTGGACAAGAGAGGAACGTCAAGGTACAATATTTAAGTTCAGGTGTACTATGATTTGGAAAAAGAAAAGATCATAAAATTAACCTTTAATGTCCGGTCGCGCAGTTTTTTGAGCGACCTTTGTGTGCATAAATCATCTATTGTAACAATATAAAACAAAACGTTTATGGAGATACTTATTGACTTGAAACTGTTGAAAACATTCCAAGGAACAATTTCTTGAAAAAAACAAAAAAAAGCCCCGTACATTAAAGATTAAAGACAAAGATGAATTGGTAGGGGCGTGAATAAAAGATTAACACAAATGTGTATGAGACTAAATGGTATAAGTAACTTACATGAAGGGAAGAACGCATGTGATATAGAAAGAACTGGCATGATGCGAGTAAAGAGGAAGTTTGGTATGGGGAACCTCAAAGGGGGGGTAAGAGTGGCCTGAGGAGAACTTCAGAGTATCATTTGGAGTCATAGGGCCCAGATAAGATGAGACCAGACAAGACGAGATGAGATGACATGCGATGAGATGAGATAAGATGAGACCAGACGAGACGAGATGAGATGAATTGAGATGACTTGAGTTACGATGAGATGAGATGTGTGGAGACGAGACGAGATGAGATCAGATGAGGTGAAGTAGGTGAGTTGAGATGAGTTAAGATGAGCAAAGATGTTTTACAGCTTTTTATAAAATTATTTCAGATCATCCACTGACGGTATAATATCACTACAGAATCCCCAAAAAACCAAACAATATGAGGATCTTGAGAAGCAAATTAGGTTGATGGCTGGAAGCTATGGAGAAACAAAACAACAGGGGATGTTGAAAGAGAGCGTCGATGAGAGCAAGGATTTACTTAAAGATAACTTAGATGGTGCAGCGAAAAACACCACGGATTTCTCCACCGACCTGCCGGAGATGGCAGAGGGTTTGGAAGGATCTAGTAATTGTTTCGTCAGCCAGGAGTATGTAGCAATCTTAGTTGAAATGCAAGGAATTTTTCAACAATCAGATGAGAGGGACGAGGAGTTAGCCAACCTGGAGAAAATTGCTGGTATACCCGAGCAGAGAGTCGAAGGAGGCGAGACCAAACCATCTTCTGTAGCAGGCGAAAGTTCCGGTATCGCCTCATGCATCCGGGGATTGGTGAGCATGAAAGACAGCCAGATTGATATATTGGTGAAAGAAAGGGATGAACTTAGGGAGGAAATTGTTGAGAAGAAAAAGATTGAGTACAGACAACTCTATGTGGTTGACGAACTGCAAAAGCAAAAAGATGATCTTTCAAAAAAGCTGATAGCTTGTCAAGAGAAATATCACAAGGTGAAAGAAGAGAAGGAAAACATGAGGCAGGATCTTTTAGTGAGAAATGCAACTGAGAACATGACTCAAAGCTACATAAACAATTTAAAGGTTTGTCACATCCTTAAGTAAACGGAGAGCTTTCGAGTATGTATCCACTGCAATATCAATTGTTTGTATTACACGACAGAGATGCGGAAAACATTTACTTTTTGTATGTCTGTTTTTCTGTCTATATGTTCATCTCCTATCTGTTTACCAGTCTATCTATCTACCTATCTACCTATCTACCTATCTACCTATCTACCTATCTACCTACCCATCTACCCATCTACCCATCTACCTACCTACCTACCTATCTACCTATCTACCCATCTACCTATCTACTTATCTACCTATCTACCTATCTACCTGTCTATCTGTCTATCTATCTGTCTATCTGTCTATTTGTCTATCCATTTGTCTACCTATCTGAGAAGTGTCCTTTCGTCCTTCTTTCTGTCCGTCTGTCTGTCTGTCGGTCAATTAGAATGTCTGACTGTCCGTTTGTCTCTTAGTACTTCCGTCCCAGATGTCTATCTCTCGGTCTCTCTCTTCATTTTTACATCTAACAATCATCAACTTACTTTCTGTATTCTCGCTATAGCAAGAAAATGAGAAATACAAAAACGCCCTCGAAAGGCAGCAAGAATCCATGAAGGAGAAATACATCACCATGAAAAGCGCTTTTGACAAAAAATTGGATACAAAGGACACGTTAATCCGGGCAATGAAAGACAAACTGGTTGTATCTCAAAATGAGAGAGACTTGATGAAAAGAGATTTGGATTCTCTACAGATGAAAGACAACGTAATTAAGGAGCAGATCATCTCGATTTTTGAGGGAAACCCTTTGTTAAGGATAAAGTAGGGAAGTTTTCATTGAGCAAATGCCCAGATAATTTGTCTGTTGGCTTTAAAATTATGAATTAATCGATAGTCTGGTTCTACTTTTATGTCTTCGGGTAATGTATTTTCCGTATTGGTTTGCAAATTACTATCCTGGTTTTCTGCAGGGAAATTTAATTCCTAAGATTTTGTAAATGCAAGAGCAAACATTGTGTTGGAGTTCAAACTGATACGTGCCTCAGTATGGTAATCTCAAAATTACGGATTAAACACAATTTCAAAAATAAGTATTGGTCAAATAGACTTGTAATTTATAACCACACTGGCCATGACAGCTGCGGGCGCAGTGGAATAGTAAGTTAAATAAAAGGGAATTTATTTGATTATAGACGGATCGCAAATCCCGCAAAAAGCAAGATTTTGCCGCACTTTCCTTGCGCGAGTGCGTGTGGTTCTCGCGAGATTTTTGATAGGAAGTACTAGAATTATTCCTATCAAAAATCCCGCGAGAACTACGCAAATTCGCACCGGAAGGCGCGGTAAAATTTTGCTTTTGGGGGGATTCGCGATACAGGTATAGCCAGAGTGCTTCAGCGTCACGGAAGAGTCATTGCTTCGGCTACCTGTTAAACGCATTAAGCCTGATTTCCGCTTGCAGAATTTTTCGCGCGCATTTACTTTTTCTTGTCCCTCATTGGTTCTTTTGGAACGAAAGAGTTTCCGAGAGCCAATGAGAAACAAGAATTAGGCAATGCACGCGGAAAATTCCGCAAGTGGAAATAAGGCTTTAGAGTGAAAATATTCGAAGGGTTTTTCGTTGCTCTTTCTTGGCTTCGGCATAAATTAGGCTCACCTTTTGGAACTTAATTTTACAATAGATACATATTCAAATCGTAAAACTTTCTTTTTTATTCGGTTTCATTTTTTCTCTTTTCATGGAGTTCATTGTTCGTTCCGCGATTTTGATTTTGGTGACAGCGAGCCCACTTTAACCGCGACAAATTGGTGATATGTTCACGTGAATTCATATCGTGAGTTTTTGATTTAAAGTTTGTTATCCCAGAGTATTATCAACCTAGTTTAGCCGAGATGTCATCATTCCAAGCAAGGTAAATTCGATTTAAGATTACCTGTAAGTTTAATTTCGACGCCGACGACTGATGGTGCACCCGTTGTTATAGGACTTATGGAACAGTAACTAAGCAGCATGCGTAATTTTGCCTACGAACCGAAAACGAGCTCAGCCACATTATAATAAGTTTTAGTTACAGTTATCGATTGTACAACCTAAAGGCGAAAGCCTAAGTTCCACTTGGCGGAATTTTCCGTGCATATTGCCCTCTTGTTTCTTATTAGCTCTCGCGAACTCCTGGGTTCCCAAGAGCCAGTGAGAGAAAGGAGAAAAGAATGGTGCACGTGGAAAATTCCGCCTAGGGCTTAGTTTCCACTAGGCGGAATTTTCCGCGCGCACTGCTTATTCCTTGTGTCTCATGGTTCTTGTGAACCGAGCAATTCCTCACAGCCAATGAAGACAAGAGAAAAAGGCAGCACCCGAGGAAAATTTTTTGGTTGCCATCATAGCTCATATTCCTGGGAACTAGTTAAAAAATCGTACCCAAGAGTCTTCGCAGGAAGTGAGTTACGAATGAACGTATTATTTATTTTTGCAAGATTGTAATTAAACTTTACCGGGTTTCAAAATCGTCTTACCTTTTGGTTGTTTTGGAGAACACGGACTTGCTGGGGGATATAACTGGCGATGTCGGAAACATATGGTAGGTGAAATGACGCTGGACGACCGCATTTTGGAAAAAAAACGCCATTGTCTTCCGTGACTAGAGAAAGCTTGAGTTTCTCACTTCATTTCTGCTTGAATTGCCCTAGATTTCCTGTTCAAGTTCTTGGTTATAGGTAGCGCTGGTACTGGGAAGTCGTGTTTGCTTCATCAGTTTATTGAAGGCAAATGTAAGAAGTAGTTTGTTTTAGAGTTTCTGTTGGAATAACCGCCTGTATCGGAATTAAACTTCTTAGCGAAAATTGGCCTAAACTATGCTGAATGCCTGTATTGCGTTGATAAATGACCATATTACTTGGTACAGACAAGATAAAACGTAAGAAGGGAAGTTCACAAGTTTCTTAATAAGCCTACGGATCATTAATTATTAGCTAAAATATTTTGTTAAATATTGTTCAAAGATATGTAATTGTGTCAGGTGTCATTTGGACTTTAATAATATGACAGTGCACTCCGATTGGTCAAATCGTTGGGACACCGTGAGAAGAGCATGTTTGAGAGGACAAAGTTATAGGAGTAGATGAATGTGACCATCTCACCATCTTTTGTAAATATTAACTTACCTCCCTGACTAATAAAGTGAAATCTAAATCCCAGAGTAGCACCATAAACTAAATGCGATAAATTATCATTTCCACGTAATATACACAAATTGATAATTTTGGTATTATTTTGAGTATTGTTAATTGCCTTGTGTGTTAGTAATTTTTTAATGCAACTCAAATAAGTACTTGGGACACTAATATCTATTACTAAATCAAAAGTAATGCTGTATATTGGGATTATATGAGTGGAATACGAAGTGCCACAGTCAGCTTGAGGTAAAATTTACACTGAAAATTGTACATAGTTAGTGCTTATTTTCAGCGACCATTGTACTTGCCAAGAAGAGACAATGCATTGATGGTTGCATGTGAATGCAATAACTTGTTACAGTTTAATTAAATCATCTGGCATTTAGCCAGAACAAAATCATGTAATAAGGTTGACAGACATTGACTTTGGCAGTCAAATGGTTAATACTGTAGTTGTGCTTATTTGATTCCAGTTAAACAAGATTCAAGCCATACCATTGGGGTAGAGTTTGGCAGTAGAATTGTGAATGTGGCAGGAAAGTCAGTAAAGTTACAAATTTGGGATACTGCTGGGCAAGAACGATTTAGGTGAGAAGTTCCTGTGTTTGTATGTCCAGTAATTATTACTGTATGCTCAGAAATTCTACATCCTAGAAATGAAATTACAATTTTGTTCACTAATGCTGATAATGATCATTTAATAACTCTGTATTCCAAAGGGTGTCTCAAGAAATGCCCTTCCACTTAATTTGGAGGTACTGTGGATTGAATTGTGGGCCTAGTTACAAATTAATATGCCTGTACAATAACCCAGCATTCTGATTTTATGGTTTGAAACTTAACAGAAACAAATACAGTAATTCATTATTTTACATCCTTTCATGACAAGAAAATGTACTCCCATACTCTACATTTGGTAGAATTTGCATACAATAACAAAAATAAGAACAGGACTTTCATATCTTTATATGCTCTGCCTTTCAAAAAAGATTTGCTAGAATGTGTGCTGGGGGGTTTCATTTTTTGGGACCCCTGTACAACTAATCATTGTTACAGTAGCTGTAAATTTCTCTCTATAGGTCTGTCACTAGAAGTTATTACAGAGGAGCTGCCGGAGCACTTCTTGTTTATGATATAGCTAGGTATGAGCATTAACATACTACATTTTCTTGGGAGGTTAATGTAGATCAATCCTTTAAAGTTTTGCATGGTGATAATTGATATACTATGTATAGTTTGTGGAACACCACGTTTTATTTTAA
>JBAHVQ010000138.1:923546-936009 GCA_036872915.1 Nanipora kamurai
TCTGTTCGGTTAATTCTTTTACTCAGTTGTCTTTAGTTTTAGTTAATTAAAATTGGAGTGTTGCTGTCTTGTGTGATGTCTAATAGTTGTTTCGTATTTATGACGTGAGCCAACGGGCTGTTGGCAATTGCTCTGATGAAGTCCTTAGTCAACAGGTCGAAAGCTTAGCATTAAAATAAAACATGGTGTTCCACTAACTATACATAGTATAGGTTAATGCAGAGTTAAAAACTGGCCTTTATTTTTTGGTTAAGCCGGGAAACGTATAATGCATTGACCAACTGGCTTACAGATGCAAGAACCTTGGCTAGCCCTAACATTGTCATCATCCTGGTTGGAAATAAGAAAGATCTGGATGCAGAAAGAGAAGTGACTTTCATGGAGGCTAGTCGATTTGCACAAGAAAATGGTAACGTTGTGTGGGATGCTAAATTTACACCTCTGTCCACTGTTCTGATTCATCACATTGCCTTGATCTATTATTTGCTGGAGTCACCTCTACAATATACTGTATTAATAATTCCAGTTCACATTATGCTACATTCCCTCGCACCATTTACTGAGCAGTGCACTTTATGCCATCATACACATCTTGGTACTTCTTTGGAACTCTCAGATGTGCCTGTTACATTATTATTCCCAAAATCACTGTCAATTTTCTGACATTAGCTATTTCTGAATATGAATTACATTTATGGAGTAATGAAATTAATATATTCTAATAGATGCTTTGAAAAGAGTGTACCAAACTAATAGTTCATGTAGGAACTAAAACAAAGTGGCAATACTTGGCTGTTTTAATCAGTTTTCTGTTTGTTTTCTAAAAAGAACTTATGTTTCTGGAGACTAGTGCATTAACTGGTGAAAATGTTGAAGAATCCTTCCTAAAGTGCTCCCGAACAATATTAAATAAGATTGAATCAGGTAAGTGTTGTGTACCCTAAAATATTCCGGTACTGGGTTAATATTAAACAATTTGCCAAAGTGGAGGTGAATAGTGGCCAGTTGCTAAGATGCAATATAGATGTCCACTGACTGTAAGGTGAATAAATGTTTTGTATAAACTATAGACTAAGTGAAATAGCAAGCTCATTTTTTTAACATCTTCTGCAAAAAAATCAGAAAAAAATTGGAGGAATTGATGTATAACTTAGGTCAGACTTTTTTATTTATTGGATTACAGATTTTAGTCATAAATTGACCAGGGAGGGGAAGTGGAAAAAAGAAAACCCCCAACTTTGTATCAAAAGCCATCTAAAACAAAAAACAGGGTAATGTTTGATGGGTGTGCATAACAGTTGCATGTTGAAGTTTACCAAAAAGTATTTAGCAGGTTTTGGAGGGAAAAAACTTTCAATTTATGAGGGAAATATAAAGGGAGAAAACCCCACTATAGCTGTTGAGTGAAAAAAATTTTTTTTAGGGATTTTGCAAATCAATGGACTAAAAAGTCTAGCCTTATTGATATTAATTAGTTGTACTCAAAACAGCCTGCTTAAATTTGTGGTACATTTATTATTGTCCTAAAAATACTGTACCTGTTCTTAAGAACGCTAACACACTGCAACCTGTGGTAACAAAATTTTTTTGTAACACTGTTTTCAGGTGACCTTGACCCAGACAGAATGGGATCTGGTATTCAATATGGAGATCCATCACGACGAAGAACTCTTCAGCCAAGAGGGTCTGATGCTAGAAAGTGTTCCTGTTGATTATGTGATACTACACTCTTACCATAATAAAGACAGGGATGTTCCTGCCTGATACAAAATACAATTTCTAGTATTTAAGCATTCATGAGCCCCTAACTCGTTAAGATATGATACAAGTTAATATTGCAGAAATAAATTTGAACCCTTAGCCTAGCATCTTAGAAAACTGCCTTCATGGAATAAATTGCCCTAATTGGTGAAACTTTATGAAAGCTATCATACTTTAGCAAAAAAATGTTGCTGGAGTATTTTGTGCAAGGATATGTGTAGATGTCATATTTAAAAAAAATCGTTCAATATAATCACGGTCTTGGCATATCCTAGCCATAAAAATTAGAAAGTCATTTTCCAAAACAATTGTGAAAGCTGTATTATCGATGAAATTAGATGAATTGTACATGTACATACACTTGATTCATGCTGTGATGTGTTTCCTGCAGTACACTTTTGACCTAGTGAATAATTGTTTTTACTGGAGGAGATGACGAAACAAACAGTAAGCTGACATTTTAACTTTGTGATTGTGTAGTGTTGTACATTTATTTAGTGAGTTGTTTATTATACATGTACCTTCAAAATATATTACTTTAGCTCATTGGTTCAAGAAATCCTTGGTTAGTTTCCAGTGGCCAGAAGCATTGTGAATGTACTGTAGTGCAGATCCAATATTATTAGATGATGCAGTCAAAGATTGTCAGATGAGTAATACAATAATTATGTACATCAGGCACTCAAAAATGCAGAAATCAGCAATGCCAGCAGCCATAGTAGATTCCAATCATTTTGCAAACTTACTGTAATACAAGATGACCAATACAAGATTCCCTAAATTCTTATAAAATTATTGGTTTTCTATTTTGAGTACAGGTATGTACCACATCAGTTATTAAAGTATTTGGCTTACTGGGATGCTACACAATACTTTCATTGCCAGTTTTCTGCCTCAAGAAAGTGATTAATTACTGTATGGTGAGTGTTTATTGTCTTGTGCAAAATAACCAAGAATGCTAATTTTTAGCAAGTTTAAGATTTAATAACTCAGAAAATCATATTACTTCAATTTTCTTTTCCTAAATTTTAGGAACTTTTGACATATATCAGACAGGTTTAACAGTTTGGGGAGGTGTAGTCTATAGAGTTCTCATGGGTTAATTCTCAGAAATGCTTGATTTGTGAAGCTCCCCTTGATTTTATTTTCATAGATTTATGGTATTTTCTGAATATGTAAAGATCCTAAAAACAGCTAACAGCATTTTTGTTATTTGTGCTATGTAGACCCTTGCTTTTTACCAACCAGGCTGGACCATGTACTGAGAATAGTGATAAGCAAAAGGATAATTTACTATTTATTGTCACTGCCTGCAAGCATGACAGCATTGTTTTTTAAAATAATACATGGAAGTTATTACACCATCACACTATGTACCAATTGCTGCTTATGACTTTGTTAGCTTTACTTTTGCCCATCACCTACAGTGTACATGTAGCAAGCTCAACTTTCATGCCCAAAGTTTTATACTTTGCAGTACAATAATCATTATATTCCAGAGTCTGGAGTCACCATAAGTTAAGAATAATTTTAAGGATACAATGTTTATCGTCAGTGTTCACAAAATTTACAACTGGACTGTCACCAAACATAGCCTGTTTTAACATCATTTTGGTGGCAATAACTTCTCTGATACTCAGTTAAAAATTCTGGAGAAATGTGGCCAGGACTAAAGAACTTTTCCTTCATTAATTCTTGTTTTCTGGCTTCCTTTTCTTGATTTTCAAATAACCTTCGTCTCACTTCAAGCTCACGTCGTTTTAATGCTCTTAAAGCAGCTGGATAAACCTAAAAATGTTGTAATGTTTGAGATTAGGCAGTTTTTATGTAAGAGGGAGAAAATTCTGTGCAAAAAATGTCAGAGTATGTGCAAGTCCTCAAGCTTTGCCTTGGCACAGTTATGATCATTAGTGATGCATGTTGATATTTATTTTACTGGTAATGGTTTGCCTTGTCAAAATTATTCTTACAGCAAGTGTTTTAGCTGGTAGACCTTTGCCATATTTTTACTGTAGGCTCACCAAACGATACTAACAGAGATGATGTTTAAACCATTTTAATGTCCAAAGACTTAGCAGAAACTGAGTAATCAATGGTTAAACTGAGTTTAAAATTTCTTGGTCTGTAGCAAAAATACTGACTATACTTAGTCACTGTTTTTGCAATTGGGCCTAAAAGTTTGGTTTACAGCACAAGTTGTAGACAAATACCACTATAGTTGTAATACTGTAAAATCAAGTGAGGCAAAGAAGCTACTGTGTAAATCTTTTAAAATATAATAAGAAAGGCTCTTGTTCTACTACAACATCATCAGGATGTTCATCAAGATTGTGAGCTCAGCAAAAAACGATTTCTGAGCTCTAGACAGGAATCAAACCTGCAACCCTCTGATGACCAGTGAGATGCTCTAACCATCAAGCTAACAACAGTCAGATGGTGATAAGTTGCATGGTTTTATATGTGCAGCCTACAGTAAGTGGATGCTACCTGCAACTTTGCTCACTATCTGAGTCTTGGTAGCTCAATGGTTAGAGTATCTTGCCAGTTGTCAGAAGGTTGCAAGTTCAATTCCCATCTATGGCTCAGTATGAATTATGTAAGATTATGAGCACGATGAATGTTTGCTGGTTGACTGACGTACTCCAACCTCCCAATGATTTAACTCCACATTATCTCAACGAACTGTTTGAATCTCGCAGCACAGGATACAATTTGAGAAATTCAGAAAACACTTTATTTGTGTTAAAACCACGAACAAACTATGGTAAACGCAGTTTTAGTTACAACAGGGCAGTGTTGTGGAATGAGTCGCCTCAAAATGTAAGAGCAATGAGTTCTCTTAATCATTTTAAAAGAGAAATTGACAATCTATTTTCTTCTGAAACGGACTCCCGCACGGCAATCTTGGAAATCAGTACACCATTGTATGTTGTAGTATTTTAATATTTGTAAAGTCTAAGTATAAATAAAGTTTTTGATTGATTGATTGATTGATTGACATGAACAAGATTTGTATTCAGCATTCAATGTTAACATAATCAGAACTCAAAATTCTAATGAAGTTGTACAGTAGCTTCTTACCCTCATTTGATTTTATTACAATACCTGTGATATGCTACTGAAGGACAACTTCATTTGATTATCTCAACTAGAAATAATAATGTTTCAAATGAAGAGCCTTTTTTAGCTTATAATCGGCGAACCTTATACGGTAGCATTTTTATCTGTTGTTTAAACACTCCACTAATATCATTGTATGTGTCAGCTTTGGCTCAGATCAACAAATTGGATATAGCCTATTCCTTATCTTCATTATTTACTTGCATTTCGTACGTCAGACTTCGACAAAACTTAACATGTTGTTGTAATCGAATCTTGGGAAAGACTCTGGTGGCACATCTTTGCTTGAGCTGTTTCGGTTGAATTGATTTCATCATGGTTGTTTATAAATTTTTAGAATATATATCTTTTTTAAAGTTGATGCCATGAAGTAACTATTCAACTAAAATATAGCGACAGTCACGAAGGCCTGTAAAACTTTAAGTAAAGGAGACTTGTACCATATTCAGAATACTTTGCATACTAGAAGACGAAGGGGAGTATATTGAACATGACCAATCGTTCTAAAATGCAATTGCCACTTCCTCATAAGCATTTTCGTCATGATTTATACGGCGAAAAAAAATGCTGCAACGTTTCAAAATTATCCTTCTTAAACATACGTAACACCTGAAATACACCTGACACACGAGACATGTGTCACCCAAACAAATTAGTGTACTTCCGCAACCTTTTGTTTGAAACATATTGCTGTGAATATTACAAATATCAAATTAGCACTTACTTCCTTTGGACTTGCTTTAACATTATAAGTGTACTTTTTGTCAATTGGTCCTTCATTTGCCCAGCCGTAGGAGACGAAAGGTTCCCTCTGTTTCAACTTTGACACTCCTGCTTCTGCTTTGTCCTTTGACTTCGACGTTCTCTTTCGTCGTCTGGTCTTACGAGGCCTAGTAGTACCGTTTTCCGCACCATTTCCTTTTTGTTTCTGTTCTGCATTTGGCGCAGTTACAACAGCTGTATCTTCAATCTCGTTGCCCTGTTCTTTTGAGGTTTCTCTCTTACAGTGATTCGTCGCAGAAGTCTGATTGTAACGTTCTTTCACTTCTTTCGAACTTGACTGATAAAGCAGTTCATTGCTGCTTTTTTCTTCATCCTCGCTGTCCCAGGACCATGGCTGATGCTGGTGTTCGACGCTTCTTCTACCAATGCGGTAGTCCAACTTTCTGCTGTATTCACGGACCTCAAAATCGTCCCAATGCGGACTCTTGTAGTGCTTTCTGTATTGACTGTTGTAAGTCACCATGTTGGTTTTCACACGAGCAAAAATAAACAATGACTTAATAGCGTTGCCAGGTTACTAAGGACTTTCAGGCGACGAAGTGGCGCAATAAAATCAAGGTTCCTTGTTCAGTGTCAAAGGGCGTCAACGAGTTGTGTGCCAAAAAAAATAGCACCTGAGACCTTACTTAAGTAATAATTTTTATCATTACGCAACGACAAAGAGAACGAAGGATGAAAGTGAGTTATTTGCCTCACAACTGAAGTAATGTTTGAACGCCATTTGGAAAGGATGCAACCTGTGAAGGCTAAGTAGAAGTCATGCTCCCCCCTGAGGCCTCAGTGAAATCGTTACCGACTCCAACATTTTATATTAATTACTTATAAAATTATTTTGTGGAATGAATCGTGGATACTCAATACCCCATTTTGGTCCCAGACAAACTGTACTTTGGGCAGCAGTTAAAAATGTCTGAATTTATTTTCAAGTTTTGTTTTTACATCATTTAGCGTAAGAATAAATAAGTCAGTTAAATACTTAATTATTAACTATTGGAATTACAATGATTACAATTTGAACCATAAAAATTAATATTATCATCGTCGTTTGAAACTGTTGCATGGGATATTTAGAAACATATTGAAAAAGGTCCATGACGACCAGGACAAAAACATTAAAAAATTAATATCTTATATTCAGCTGTATCAATTAACGTTTCTTAGAAATCATATCATTGTCGTTCCTAAATTGTACTACTCTTTCGACGTATTGAGGAAATACATTCCGGTAATTCCTGATGTTAAATTGCTTACGTGTGGGTCCTCTGAAAACCACATGGGCTAGATGTTGAATAGACCTTTTCAGTTTGGACTCTACCGTGCATGACACATAATAGCAGCAAATAAAAAGTACAGTATTTATTGTCGTAAATGAAAAATGGCTGATCAAAACCTAGCACTTGGCTTGCTTTGTTGGTAATCTTTCACCATCTTGCCGAAGACCTCCATTCCTTCGTACAGCCCATGTCCGGTCGGCGCACAGGTGGCCTGTACGTGCCAAGGCCGACCACGGAGTTCGTGAAGATTCATCTTCTGCGCCACATCGCTGGCCCCAATAGCGTCCGGCAGGTCTTGTTTATTGGCTAACACTAAAACAGGGATCCGATCGCTGTCCAAGTCTTTCAGAACATCTTGCAATTCCATTCTGGACTCTTCCATTCTGGAGATATCGTTGCTGTCTACAACGTAAATCAGTCCTTCGGTACCTTGAAAATAATGTCTCCACAGTGGTCGAATTTTGTCTTGTCCGCCAACGTCCCAGACTGTAAAGGTAAGGTACTTGTTCGGAGACACCGTCTCAACGTTGAAACCGATGGTCGGGATGGTTGTAACTGTCTCGTTCAACTTAATTTTGTACAAAATCGTCGTTTTTCCTGCCGCATCGAGGCCGAGCATCAAAATCCTTGCCTCCCGAGTGCCAAAACTTTGAAATGCTTGGGCCAATTTGGAGAGCAAGAGACCCATATCGATTTTTCGCAATACGGGCTATTATGGGGAGTTTCTCTAATCCTTCCCTGTTTAAACAAGTATTTGTGTTATTCAAAAAAGTTTGTGAAGACTTCTCAATACAGCTCCAGTGAACTCAACTGGTGCTCAAAAGTAATACGCACCGTGCTTTTATGAAATACCGGCTGGTTATTTTTAGCAGTTTTTCGATAGCGTCATTTGTTTTAACGTCAAGGAATGTGACGCTGGCAAAAGGAGATGGCGGGTTCCCGCATCAAATATGTCGACGTCTACATGGTTGAAATTTCTCAATTCTGATTGGCTCAGAGCAGTGCCATTTCGAGGTAACACAGTGCAGAGAAAAAGGGAATTAAGTCCCGAAGAATACCGGTAAATTAAATTCAATTTACTTGGGACACAAAACATCCCAATTGGCCAAAAAATCCTGTAACTGGTGAAGGATCAATCAAATACGACCTGCTGATAATGAAAAAAAATTTGGAAGACTGTGTTTGAAAACAATGACTGTAGTTTTTCAGTAGATTTTCTTTGGCGAATGGTTTCTGTTGCTCATGTACGTCACTTCTTTTCGGGATTTCTATAGTAAATAATTGGAAGTTGACACGTTCACTCACCCGGCCAGGCCCCGTGGTTCCCACTGACAGGTCTGCGGTAGTTCCCGTGGCGGTTGACACGTCGTTCTCCACATGTCCCCAACGTCGGACTGGAGAGTAGTTCTCAGGACAAATGCAAATGAGCGTAGCAGAAACTGAGAACCAACATGGCTGACACAGAAGTAGAAATTGATAACGATTTACCAGACGAAGTTATTAATCGTTTGGAGGCATTTTATCGTTCTATGAATACAGTCGAAGAAAGTTTGGGACATATTCTGTCCACGTCGAGTGAAAGACTTCATGAAAAGGTTTGTCTTAACTTCTGTTTCGAAGGTGTTCAAGATGTACATAATGGCATCTACACCATGCTGTGATATCAAAGAAGAGAGCTTCGTAGTCATTCAAAAGTTACTACGAAGCTCTCTTCTTTGATATCCAAAATCTCTCTGATATCTCTCTTCTTTGAAATCCAAAAGAGTAGGAGTACTGCCAGAACTTGTCAGCAGAACGAAGGACCTTCGCTCTAAACGTCAGTTATTCTACTACCAAGTTCCGTCAGTTTCCCAACCCTTTTGGTTTTCTATACCATGCTGTCCTTTTTTGGCTAATAAGTAGAGGTATAAGAGTTTTGAATATAAAGTCTTTTTCTCTGAATATCAGACGAGATGTTTATTTACAAAGATTGTTTGTTTTTCTGTTTGTCATTACTCAATTCTGTAGTTAGATGTGTTGGATCGTGCGAAATTGGACCTCATGATTGTTTACGCCATGAACTCAATGTTTTGGAGTAGGTATCTTTTTAACTGAAAAAGCGAGATGTTTATTTATGGACAAGCTCATTTTAGGTCCAGGTCTATGACTTGTTGAAACTCTTGTGGTTTTATCAACTACAGGGTTCTAGTTTTTAATTACTGTCCGAGTGCCCCACCAGATGCTTTCCACCAGAGATTTCTAGTGGGACAAAGCTGCTGTGATCACCACAGTAGTCCACACTAGCAGGAAAATCTGAGTTACAAGTTGGGGCAGACTGGTGATGGGAGAGATGGGAGCATCACCCAGAGTAAAATAGTATAGTATCTCCATGGACAAGAACAAGTTTACCAGGACTATGGTTATTTTCTCAATTGGCTGCAGATTCTGGCAGACCTGGGTTCTACACTGATGTGCCACCTGATGTGCTGGTGCAGTTATCTGGTGGCAGAAAATTATCATGGAATGCACACTGGTCTGAGTGAAAACCAGTCATTTTATTGATGAGTCAGTCAACAGTCCACTTGCAGTGTCTTGTTACAAATATTGTTCCCTTTAATGCAACTGTTTTTTGCAACAATTTATTTCAACAAATTTAGTGATTTTTTTTATCCAATTGCAAAAATTAGTTGCTGCGCCAATTTCAAATAGATTTAGTTTATCCTATTTCTCTACTAAATCTTTATAAACTCATTAAATTAAGTTGCTCATTAAATAAATGATTTCTAAAATTGCCAGATTTTACTATTGCCAAAAAAATAGTTGCATTGGGTTGTTCCAAAAAACATTCACACCTCCTTGATGGAGGAAACAAAACATGGGTTGTCCCACCCTCTTTGGACATCTTTGAATAATTGGAGTGAATCTGAATTCATTTTTGTCTCTTCATCTTTGGATAGCACAAATTTTCTCTATGGGGGTGGCCTGGATCTATTCTGGAATGACCCATTAATTAAGGTTATTGAACTGGCATTTCTTTGTGGTTGAGTATTTCTTATCTTATCTGTAAGAAAACTAGTTATCTATTTTGTAAATTGGATGTCTGGTTCACTTTTCTTACATATTATGTTTATATGATGATTTCACTTATTCCATAATTCATATACAGTAATTATGTAAGGGTAAGTGATTAGAATTTGTGCAGCATGTATCCAACTGGATATGGCTGACCCTAGTGGAAGGTGGCATCAATGTAATTATGGCATATGCATTATGGGTTTGGGTCAAGATGGCAATTATTATGTGTACCAAAAAACACTTTTCTGACCAAATTTCTCTTATCCAAGGAAACTGATGATGTCATTCAAAAACTTTTGTTAGACTTGGTGTTATGTTTTGTTGCAATAAACTGTGACATTATGCGTGCCAAAAACCACTTTTCTGACTTACCGTAAATCATGGATTATAAGCTGCACCATTATATAAGCTGCAGGAGCGTTTTTTTCAACAATTTTTGCGAAAAGTTCATAGATAAGCCGCACCGTCATTGCTGAAGCCGTCTCTTTTGCAAGCATCTGTGCTTTGAGACAAATTTGAACAGTGTTGATTCCTCTACAAGGAGCTCGTTGTTTGAGAATCCAGGCCTCTACAGCAGTTTCTAATTCTGGCCAGCAAGCCTTATTTCCTTGCTTTGCTTGCATAGATTTTTTTGAAACGTGAAGCGTTTCTCCCTGTGTTTGCCATTCACAAACTTGTTTTTAGTTTACTCCAAAATTACAGGCCAGAACTTGGTTACCATGTTCTTTGGCAGATTTAACTACTTTGAGTTTGAACGAAAACGTGTAACCTTTTCTGGATGGTATCACTTCAACCTAAGGTAGAAAATACTTGAAAAAACTACAGTTTGAAAATACCTACTTTATTGAGGTACTCACAGCCTAAAAACTTAGAGCCGTCTCACAGAGGTCCGCCCTATGCTCAGCCAATCACTATTGGACTTGTTTTATCTGATCTGCTTGACAAGGTCATACCATCTTACATTTTATAAAGTGAAATTAAACTTTTTGCATGTGATTCTTAGTAAAAGGGAGAAAACTTTTTCAAATACTGGTAAAATTTTGCTTTTATTCATATACAAGCTGGACTGGATCATAAGCCACGCAATGTTAAATTTTGGAAAAAAGTTGTGGCATATAATCCACGATTTATGATAATTAATAAATCAATAAAGTAAGATTCTAGTAAAGTTGGTTTGAGTCAAAATTTCAACAGAAATTAGGTCAACAGGGCTAATGTTTATGTATCACATGTACTTTGAGGTTGGATATTTTAGGGATCAGAACAAGAAGAGTTGAAGTGATTTTTAATCCAGATTCTTTAAGGTTTGCTAAACATTTTTGTACTGCTGGTTTGATTGTATCAGTAATTGTGGCTGTATTACTTTTCATTGCTTGTAGTTTATCTCATAACTCAAGGTATTGATCCTAAAGAACATGCAATAAAACATGAACTGGTAAGATACCATTTTCATACAATGTACATGAATTTTAGTTTGGTCAGTGGTATAAGTTTACTGTTCATTGAAAGATTATCTATTTTATATATTTATAATTACCTTTTTTAACCAATAGGATAGAGTCAAAAACTACATGGAAAAAATCAAAGAAATTAGTGACAAGAAAAAGGGTACAGAGCAGTATTATGAGAATTCTTAGTATTATTGTTATTATAATTGTTATTGTTATAATATTATTATTATTATTATTATTATTATTATTATTATTATTATTATTATTATTATTATTATGCTAATTGATATTGCTATTCTTCTTCTTCTAAATTATTTCCATTTTACCTGATTTTGCTTCTTAGTGATTGGTTCTTTCACAGTACTTTGGGTTTCAACTGAATTTGTAAAACATGCACAGAAAAAAAGACATCAGAATTAATAGAAAATATTAATAAAAAATTTGATCACCAATGGCAGAGAAAATCATACTTTGTTTTGTTAGCTTCGATGAAAATAGACAAAGGAGCTGCCAAAAGATTTGTTAAAAGTGCCTTATGGAAAGCATCTGGTTAGTGTTATAGACTATTAGTATTGTTAGTGTTAGTTATTGCATGTTATAATTGTCAGATTAATTACGTTAAAGTAGCCCCTTAATGGGTTAATGTTTTAGTAACAGTTTGCTTTTGTCTGTTTGTTTGTTGTTTTCATTTTTCAGGTACTCTAAGATCTTTACTGGTACTTTATATAGTTTTTTAACTGAGGAAGAATGAAGTTTTCAGTCAAAACATCTTTATAAAGTTTTTTATAATGTTGTTTTCTAAGGTTCTTTTACTCAGTGTCAACTTATTTACTTTGCTTTGGTGTGTTTCTTTACAGATAAGAAAGAGGCAGAAGACAAAAAATTACTAAATGCTGAAAGTATGTCAATTTCATTTTTCCTTTAAGTGAATTAAATGTCACAATTCCTTTTGGTTTTTGTCAAAGTTCTCCTTGAGAATCATAATTATGAGACATGACAAGAGTTACTGGTATCAAAGCT
>JBAHVQ010000138.1:936109-948528 GCA_036872915.1 Nanipora kamurai
TCGTCAGCCAGCATGTCCAAGTTAAGTTCCGTAAGCTTGTGCTTTGCATTTCCTTTGTTCACTTGGACGAACTTGTAGTTCTTCTGGACATAGTTTTTCCAAAACTCTGGTTGACCCATCACGACCTTAAATCGCTTGCAGACCTGCATACATTTGTGGACATCAGCAACAGGTAGCCGTTGAAGAATCATTACAATAATCTCTTGGGGCAATTTAAGAAACAAGTCCTCGCTAACTTCGGCCATGTTTCCTCTATACTTGTATCGAGCGTACGATATCAGACCTGAGCTCCACGCTTCGCCTCTGTACTTAACGCTAAATAACATCCGGTAAAAGGTGTATGTGGCATTGCAAGGGAGCTCGTTCCTCGTATCGGATATCTAAGTACTATTATTACAAGAGAAAATACAATATAAACCCCGATGAAATTGTAAAGAGTTTTGCTGACCCTGATCATGATGTTGTAGTCATCAAAACGAAATAAGTCGAACGTCAAACCAAGTTATTCTCTTGTTGCGGGTTTATTTTTTACCATACTTTCACTTTCATTCTTGGAGAAAGGAAGTTGCAATTTTCGTTTTGGGGGGCAAGGAAGGCATTTGCTCCCGTTGGATTATAAAAAGAAATTATATATTGAAATAAAGCGTTTCACACGAAACCTTGAACGCTAGTTCGACGAATACGACCTTTTATTTCTCGATATTACCGGTTAACGTTAAAAGAAATGTGACTACAGTATCTCTAAGTACATGTACTGAGAGCTTGATGTTTATTTCTGAAATAAAGAATTACGTAACGATCGAGTAAATTGACTGTCTTGACTTGAGTTTTTCCGTAAATTGTAGGTTAATTTTTCGGATGTATTCGGAATCGGTGCGTTTGCTAATCCAGTATTTTATGGCAACAATCACTGAGCAACTTAAACATTTTGACAAACGTCATATATTGACAATATTTGTTTTGTGTAATGTGCCGGAAGAATGCGTTTTAATACAACTGAGCGTTCGCCAAAAATTCACCCAGGAGTATGGTTACCATGGTACAATGAAATTGTAACAAATGTTTGTTTTTTTTTTATCAGGCGACCACCGAACATTCGTCAAGCTATTTTCCTCAGAATAACGGTTTCTGAGCCCTAGACGGGAATCGAACTCGTAACCTTCTGATGGCCGGTGAGTTGGTCTAACATTGAGCTACCAAGACTCCGATGGCGAGCTAAGATACAGGTTCGTTCACCATCTGCACCTTAGCTCACCATCTGAGTCTTGGTAGCTCAATGGTTAGAGCGTCTCACCGGTAATCAGAAGGTTGCACGTTCGATTCCTGTCTAGGTCTCAGAAATCGTTTTTCTGAGAGAACGAGCTTGACGAACGTTCGGTGGTCGTCTGATGCATACCAAGCTCCCTCATGAACCAGATTAGTGTTCAGCATTTAGTAAATGCTTTTTTTTATATTGGTGGAACATGTTCTACTTCTGCTAAAACCAGGTTAAAAATGTCCGAATAATAAACAATTTATTTACTCGTTGACGACCACGTCGATGGCCAGATAACGTAATATCTGCAGAATGGTTGAAGAAACCCAGTGATCATGTCCCTTCGATGAAATTTGCGCGCGTTTTAGCGGGAAATGTAAAGCATGCTTTAATCACTAAAGAAATGTAAACATAATTGAAAAATCGAGGATATGGCCGATTATGACCTACCAGGACACCTTTTGGCAAAGATTTTTTGTCAGATGCCTTTTCTAACCTTCCCAGTTATTTACAGCTATTTTAGTCTTAAGCATCAACAGATCGCCAAGGATTTTTAACGATGTAGGGTTGAACTTCAGGTAAATTACATTTTTAATTAAACATCCATTCATACCTAGGGATGTTCTTATTGGTCGAATCTCGTAAAGTAAACTGTAGTGGGTTCTTGTGTCAGCTTTACCGAGTGCATCGAAATTAATCAAGACAACCACTGTAGGATTTTCAGCTGGCAAAGCAGCCGTCTTCATGTCAAAATTAAGAACTTGCTTCAGCTACGTTGGTTATGGAGTTGCTGGTGCAACTGTAGTATATTGTCTTAGCAGACAAAGTCAAGGTAAGTCTGCAAGCAAAACCTTCGGTAAATGTAACGATCACATGTGAAACTGAACATCACCTTAACGAGTTTAGTTGATTCGTAGCTTGCGGAGTAGGCTCCCTCGAGAGCCGTCTTCGCAGGCTAGTTGATTTGTTACTTGCATTTCGTTCTGTCCGGTCGGGTCATCGCGACATATTTTCATTTCGAGATTTACTGCTTTGGCTTTGCTGGAACAGCAGCCCACGGGGTCAAGTCATGGCTGACATTTGCGTGAAATTCAATGTGTTTAGTGACGTTACGTTCATTTATCAGCTCAAGAGTTCGGACAAATTTGCCTGAGGAGATATACAATTATACATTGTTCTGGGTCATAAAGGTTTCCGGTGCTGTAGTGGAAGGGCGGAAAGAGAAGTGGTGTTTTAACACCTTAAACTTTTTCTGAGTTTAAGCGGCTGAGAACCACTTCTTCCAATTACAAATTGAGTCAAATACAGGAAAAAGTCAGGTGAAGTAGGCCATAGAACTGATTCAAAGCACAGAGTTCTGTTTTTACTTAATCCGTAATTAAACCGTTGTTCTTCATTGTGAGACAGATGCTTGCAGTTTCATGCTAATGGTGGAAATAACTTGCTGATGGCAATGACTTGTTGACGGCAGTACTTGGACAAACCTCCACGCCCACCACGAGTGGCTTAAAAGTGATAATAATAATTGCTTGATTTAAGGTCTTTGAATTTTAATTGGTTGGATGACTGAATGATTGACTGATTGAGCAATGTCATGATTGACTGATTGGACATTCGTGGTTAATTCGTTAAGGGGCAATGGTGCCCAGAAATCTTTATTGTTTGGCCTTTAAGAAGGTTTTCCCTTGACAAGTGAAGTTGATGGTGTTAGCCAGAGTAGAATTAATAAGTTTTTGTATGGCAACTGTGGCCAAAAAAGTTTTAATAAAATTGTTCTGGGTAAAGTTACATGATTTTATCCTGCCAAGTTGAGGTGCCTGAGCTCTGTATCTCAGCATACAAGGTGTCAGAGGTGTCTGTCCAACATGGATGTTAACATGCAAAATTGCTCAAAGAATGTACATACTTGTGTCTTGTGTGTGAGTATGTGTGCTCCATAACCTGCTTCAGAGCTGTTCCACTGGGCAATTTTTTTTGCAAAGCCACTGTTTCTTTCATCAGTGTCTCATGGGCTCTCAACTGGAACAAATGATGAATCCACTTAATTTAAACAAAGAAAAGTCAATTTGCATAGTAAAATTCAAATATAATCATCTTGTAAAGCTCAAGATGTGAGTCAAAAAAACAAGACTGACATTTTAGGTACAAAAAAGAGGACTTGTATAGGGAAAAGACGATGTCTGGTCACCCAAATCAGTCAGGCTTAAACAGTACTGTACTGTTTTTAGTGTAAAAAATAGTAGTTTACTAGAACTAAGGAAACTGCTTGAACTTAAGGCTTTCACCAGTTTTTCTACTCCTAAGTTCCAACAGTTTCCCAACCCTTTTGGTTTTCTACAAGTAATTCAAAACTGCATATGCAAAACTCTACTTTTATTACCGAACTTTGTTTTAGTCTCCTTACTTCATGCCAAGGCTAGCAAGGCACTCAAAGATAGCCATGTGGTTATTGTTGGTGGTGGATATGGTGGAGTTGCAGCAGCAATGAAATTAAAAGACCAGTGTAAATTGACCCTAATTGACAGTAGGGATGCTTTACATCACAACTTGGGTGCACAGCGTTCTTCTGTTGAACAAGGTTTGTTTTTGCGATTATCCATTATGGTATGTTATCTTGTAATAAATAGACTAAAAAGTGATTAATATTGTAGTGGTATTTATCTGGAGCTTTTAATTTGTCATATTGTCAACTGTACAAAGCAAATATATCCATTTTTACATACAGTACCCATTCGTTTGTGACAGTTTTCTTTGTTGAACATGGCAGAATTGGAATTTGTATGAGGTACATTAGTCACAATATGCTTTAATCAGCTAGGAAAGTTTAAATCACAGTACTGGTAACTACAAATGAAATATGTTCATAGGATGTCCTGAAGGAAAATTTACAACATTTGTATACAAAGCTGATTGTAGTGATTGTTGATCCCTTAATCACATTGGGAAGACAAATGTATATACCTTACATAAAAATTAAAATTTAGTGTCCCTAAATATCATGAATGAAGGAACTAAGTTTGTAATTATGTGGAAGGTAGAGTTGCAATAAATACCTGTACCTCAGTTATTGGTGCCATTGCTATTCATTGAGAATATTATCTAAATAATGAGGAATACAAATCTAAATCAGAAGATATATACCTTATTACTTCCAAATACTATGAAAATTTTGCCTTCCAATATTTGAACTTTTTTTTAATCAAGAGACCAAGAGGTAACATTAAAGAAGATGAAGGAGGAAAGGAAAATTAAGATTAATACTGTTTTAAGAAAAATGAAATTGAATAACAAAGTGATGATTGTATAATGTCCTGACTGTACTAGATACAAGTTCAATGCCAACTGATTGTAATTTTCAATACAAGTTTGAATATTTCCTTCAAAATAAAAGCTTGACTTTGTTAATTAAATCAATGTTTGTTAGAAGTTTGGTTTTGATTGAAGCTAATACTTGAAAGGGCAATACTTTCCAGGGTTTGCTAAAAAGTGCTTTATAACCTATGAGCCAACATTTGGCAAGGCATTTAAACAAGGCACTGTTAATAACATCCTTGTAAAGGAAAAGAGAGTTCAGCTGGTTGGTGGTCAAGCTGTTGGCTATGATTATCTGATCATTGCAACTGGCACTGGTGGACCATTTCCTTGCAAACTTGGGTTAGACATCAATGCAAAAGAGGGAATAACTAAATATGAAGAGATGGCACAACTGGTTTGTACCAATTACACAAATGTTACCTTAACCATGTTAGACAGCGTAATTACTATCCAATCAATTAATGATATGTTGATTATTAAAATAAGTGGTAAGTTCACAACATAAAAAAATAATTTACAGTGTATTGCTAAAAGCTTGAAACAAATGACCTTGGTAGGATGAGGATTGTTTCCACTGACTGATTAAATGTATTTTATAGAGATTCATATAAGTTAGAGCAAAGATTACTATTCCCTTTTTCATAGAAATTAGAATCTATTAGTTGATTTTCTTGCTGATGCCCAGCATATGTTGTGTTATTTTCAGGTGAAGGGTGCCCACAAGGTTGTCGTAATTGGTGGTGGGGCTGCTGGTGTTGAATTGTCTGGAGATATCAAGGAGGACTACAAAAGTAAAGATGTCACACTTGTCCACCCTCGTGAAATTCTGGTCAATGATAAAGTCAACGATTCATTTCAGAAAACTATAAAAGATCGTCTGAAACTCCTGGGTGTAAAGACAGTTCTAGGTACTTTCATGTTGTCATATTTTCAAAACCACAGTAATGTGTCAGAATCCACTGTTCATTTGTCATGGATATGGAAATTAAGTACAACTTTAATTGCAGGTGAACGTGTTTGCAACATGGAAGAACTGTCTCAAAAGAATTTCCAGAATGTTGTTGTCAAGACTGATAAGGGTAAATGCTTGGAAGCAGATTTAGCAATTCCTTGCACTGGGTTAAGGGTTAACTCTGGTGCTTACAGAACCTGCCTGGGTAAGTGCCCAGCTTATTACAATTTTCTTTTAATTTTATTTGCCTGGCCATTATTGAATCCTCATATCAATTCTTCAATTCATCCATTTTGCCTACTTCCCTTTCTCTTTTCCCTCCCTACTATCTCTTTATTACTTTTCTGCTTTCTCCCGGGCTTCCTTCATCCCTCCCCACTCTCTTTCTATAGTTCTCTCTCTCTCTCTCTCTCTCTCTCTCTCTCTCTCTCTCTCGCGCGCGCGCACTCCTTCCCTCTCTCTCTCTAACTCTCCGTCCATCCGTCTGCATTCAATCCCCTCTTCTCAACGTCTTTTCTTCCTTCCTTCCTTCCTTCCTTTTTTCCTTCCTTTCTTCCTTCCTTCCTTTCATCCTGTCTCGAGTTAGTTTTTCTGTGTTGTTACACTTGGTTCAGGAAAACTTTTTTGTTTTTCAATGTTAGCTGATAAAACAGATAAAATGGGGCGATTAATAGTTGACAACCACCTTCAAGTCCAAGGACTATCAGATGTATATGCTATTGGAGATTGCTGTAACACACCAGAGATCAAGGTTGCCACTGGTGCTCAGGCCCATGGAGAACATGTTGCGGCCAACATAAAATCGAAGGCTGAAGGGAAAGAGCCTAAACCGTACACCATTAATGGTATGTTTTTATGCCACACTGTCAAAGTTGTCGCTCCTCCTTCAAAATATACACAATTCTGTTTCGTGTTAAAGAATACAAAGAGTGCTGGATACTATTTTTATGGTGCATTCAAGAATCACATCATACGCTGCGAAAATAAAATTGTTGCTGCTTTATGAAACGCTATAATCATCATGCAACATGTGAAAAATTTGATGCAATTGAAAATTAAATGGAGCCTCAGTCAACTTTTCTTGCAACTTCTCGGTTTCAATAAATGGGTGAAATACTACATGCTGTGATTCTTTCGAGCAGCACACAACATTTTTTCCTTCCGGACAGAAAGATGCAACCAGAACCTTACCCTCATATAATTTTCTGGTTTATATATAACTGTCTGAATAGGGAACACGTTTGTGATTCGGAGTTAAATCAGATGAAGGAAATTTTCAAGCGTAAGAATGGTATATCTTTTAAGACCCAACCGGGACTGGTTGCGAAAAAAGGAAACTATAGGGCCTCTGGCTACGAATCGAACCACCACTCTGCGAATCTAGTACAGTGCTCTGCCAACCGAGATACGAAGGCCGTTGGCGTTGCCGGGAAGGGTATATTCAAGGAATATTAGATCACATAATTGAGTGTAAATGCTAATATTCCTTGAATATACCCTTCACGTTTGTGATTAGAGAAAACCATAACCAGCTGACAATTTTAAAAAGTAAAGTATAAAACATAATCCGATCTCAGTATGTGTTGTAAACTTAGTTGGTTTGATAATGACTTTGCAATAAAGTCGAAATATTACCGCACGTGTCTTCGTCTTGTTTTACCTTGTATCTCAAGTTCCGAGATGTTAATTTTCGGATTATGTTTTATACTTTAGTTTGCGATTAGCCTGGTAACTAATTGCTGACTGATTCGATTTTGCACAATTTCGTTGCAGACAAGACAAGCATGTGTTTGTGTGTTGGACGTGGTGGCGGAGCAGTCCAGTTGAGCAACGGCTGGGTATTTGGTGATTGGTTCGCCCGCTTCATTAAAGCAAAGGATGTCTTTGTTTCACATACTTGGAAAGCGATGGGTCGTCAAGTTCCACCTGATCAGTGATTTAACATTTAAAATCTAGTGGTGTATTTAATATGCAAGTCTTCATGGACATAGCAATTAAAATCATTTTTTGCTATCCATTTTAACCGTTTTTGTTTGCATGTGCCTTATCGTAGTGGGAACTTCGCACCAAATAGTGTCTTGAATCCATACCGCCAATCTTCAGAAGACAAGTTACTCTAGCGATCTTAGTTCGGACCATGTTCCTCGTGTAACATCTCTCCGGCCCTTTAACTGACTCACAATTTCTCCTTGTTGGAGAAAATATAGAAGTTTTCACAAGTTCTACAAGAAAATATAAAGTATATTAAGTATAGTTTTCACAATATCTAAATCATCGCGAGCTCAGTAAGCTGCTTTTCACAGAGTCACACAGTGCTACATGATTTTCCAGTGCTACATAAATTTCCATTTCGAGGTAGGTTTTGCGAAAGGTTTAACCGTATGGCAACGCTATTAAAGATACACCATTCAAGTCAGAAGACCTCGCCAGCAAGAAAGCACCATTCAGGAAAAACAAGGTTGGTTTGTCGCAACTAATTCTGGTTATCCAATTACAATCACCAGCGTGTAACTTCTTAGCGCCCGACTTGGCCTTTCTTATATTTACGTGTTTTCGAGCAAAGAACAAACAGCTGCACCGTGAGTTGGCTTATTAAAGTGGTTTCCTGAGCCGGATTTTCTTCACCTGTTTGATCGGAATGCAAGACTTTCTGTCGCTTGCCTAAAGCGAGAGCTGATTACTTCAAAATTGCACCCAAGTATGCTCTCATCCAACCCTTCAATCACATCAACGATAAAGCTTCTTTACAAAATAATAATTCATGAAGAAAGAATCAAAAGAAACGGCTGCCTAATTAGCAGTTGTGAATTGCAAATAAAATTATTCTAACTTATATGAACGTTTCCTTGCACGTTGACGGCTAAACAGTTGTGAATTGGAAATAGAATTATCCTACCTTACATCAACGTTTCCTTGCACTTTCACGGTTTGCATCCCTTAAATATTTCCATCCTAATCGGCCGCTCATGTTGAACATATTAAAATCTTATGCTATTCAGTTTTGCTCGGTAAGCTCCTCTCCGGCTATTGTGGAGAGAACAATTCCGTTTGGAACCTTAGTGCACACCTATGTATAACAAAACTCAAGGAATTTTCTTGACCAGCTAGTAGAGTTGCGGTTCTCACTAGGATCTTATTGAATTAGAAACCAATTTTCTTTGAACCTTACCCAGCAGGTGTTTCTTCATTAGAATTTTCCTCACTCCTTTCTTTCCGATTTTCTTTCCCATCTTGGGACATGATTCGCGAAATGATTCATGGGAAAAAAACAGCCTTTCTTTTGCTTTTCTTAATTTCCAAATTCAAAACGAGCTTGCTTTTTAAAAAATGACTCGGCATCACCACATACCGAAGAACCTTGAGAATGCTAGCGA
This sequence comes from Nanipora kamurai, assembly GCA_036872915.1. Lineage (NCBI taxonomy): Eukaryota > Metazoa > Cnidaria > Anthozoa > Scleralcyonacea > Helioporidae > Nanipora > Nanipora kamurai. The sequence continues at coordinate 945,006 of JBAHVQ010000138.1, forward strand.
ATTTCGACTTTTCGTTTACGAACTTACGGAGTCGAAGATCTTCGGCGGTTTTGTGCTATTTGTGATTTTACTCAACACAGTAGTTCTTGTCGTACAAACGGACGAAGAAATTTCCATCAAGGGAGGTAATGTTTATAAAAGAATCTCTTGGATACGTTGTACGTTTAACACAGTGTGATTGTGTAATTATTATTGCTTTTTTCGTATATTTTGATGAGTGAATGTGGGAAATGATACAACAAATGGGTCCTTTTTTGTTTCAATTTTTGACAAAAATCATCAGTAAACGACAGACAGGTATCTTCAGCAGTTTGCTTTGAGTCAGAGATGTTTCACTGAAGCCTTCGACGAGTATTTTGAACCATAAACTTTACTTTTACTAAACTTTGGTGGAAGGATATGAGGCATTATTCCCATTAACGAATTTTTCAGACCACTTTGATAATTCGTTTTTGCTTTCATTTGTTCAGGCTGGTATTTCTCCGCCATGGATAATGTCTTCTTGGCCATTTATATTATGGAGCTGGTACTCAAACTCTACGCACTTGGCTCACATTTCTTTGCTTCTGGTTGGAATATTATGGGTTAGAGTCTACACACACCCTTTAAAGTTTACTGCTTACTTTTTCAAAGAGGCATTTACAGAAAGAAGCTATGCGAGGCACTTTTCCTTGGCAACTTCCGCCATGTTGAAAGAATTACCTCGAATAGAATTATTTCGGCAAGTTGAGCAATGACAGAAAGATCTTAAGGAAGTTTTGCAAACCGTTCTAGTATTTTGTGGGTTGAAAAAAAGACCAGACCTTCAATTTCTTTCCAAGCACTGCTATATTTTTTGTATCTTATTTACGATGGTATATTATGTCATGAAAAATGCTTTCAATTTTGGCATTTTGATTTGCTCTGTAAACTGTCGGAGGTAAACAGAATGCTTGTCGGTTTGCCAGAGCCGGTAAGTAATATAATAAAATATGAAAAAAGAAATCGACAAAGTTTTGAATTTAGGAAAAACCTAACCTCTTATCATGAATTTTAGGGTACTGACGGCTGGAGAGATAAAGAAAGAAAAGCGAATTAAATTCTTGTGAAGAAAGTTTAGAGTGGAGAATAATTTTATTGAACTGCCTTGATTTGAAATAAGAAAATGAGCAATGTTAAGTGTTAACAGTTGACGTTTTCACTTTGGCGTACATTTTGTGCTATTGGGAGGAAACGTGTATTTTTAGATATTTCCAGGGGAAACACACGTTCTGTCCAATTGATATTCTGCTCCGCTCTGCTCGGTTCTTTTCTGATTGTTTTTTACATTTTGTGTCGTGTATTGTACAGTTGTGTTCCTTGGCTTTGTGTCTTTGTGTTGCGACGTGCTGCGGTGTGATGCAATACGTGCTGTGATGTGATGTGCTCTGCTTTGCTGTACTTTACGTCGGTCTTCTAGGCTCTGTTTTGTTTAGTTCTAACTATTGTTCTGCATGTCCTGTGCTGCTCTGTTTTTTTTCAGATTGACTACACAGACTGGCAATCTACTGGTGTAGTCCACCCGAATTAAAAAAACAAATCCCCTTTATCTCTTTCAGACATGTTCATCGTGCTTTTTACCACAGTGGACTTCCTTCTTCCTCTCATTGTCAGAAGCGTCGGCGCATTCGACGTTGCCGCGATCTTCCGCCTTCTACGAATGTTCCGAGCCATTCGAGCCTTAAGAGCTCTTAGAGTTTTAAGAACCATAAGGTGCGTTTGTATCTCTGTGTGTGTCTTGTTGGCTTTCTCATTCAAAATGGCTATATATGGCGTATGTATTCCGTATGTGATGTGTGGAGAATTCATGACGTGATTGTATGTTGCATGCAGAAACAATTTACTAGCTAATTCAACTAAAGAAAGCTCCACCTTCTGGAGAGGATTCCAGTGCTTCAGTTTACCGCCGTTACTTGCAGGCTCCAATTTCTAAAGACAAACCTGAAAAAGGTTCCTCTGACACCAATTAGTTCCTTTGCAATGTGCTTTTAAGGGTTCAGTTTTGGTTAAAACCTTTAGTTTAACCGTGTAGAAATACGGTTGATCCGTAATCCTGTTACCTGCTGGTAACATCCAACCATTTTCATAAAACTTATGCAGTTGTTTATTTTACAGATTTCTTAAAAATCTTCAAGTTATCATGACGACAATTTTGAAGTCATTCAGAGCTCTTAGTACTATTGTCATGTTGATGCTGTTGTTTCTTTGTATCCTTTATTGCAATGAAATATAGCGATGTAGTTCAACTTAAGGCTAGGTATGTTTGACTTTAAACAGTCCTACAGAAAGCAATTTTCGGGCTCCCCGATGGAGAAATGCGAACCACTTCTCAGGATCTCAAAAAGTAAAAGCAGTATAAATCAAGAATGCGGACGACAACCAAACAAAATCGCTTAAAGTAAATCTTTTTAAGTGCTAAAAAAATTCGATGGAAATTTCTTTTGCCTTCGCTGGTCCATTAAGTTTCCTTAACAAAGCCTTTTCGTAGATATGTTTGCTGTGATAGGTCTTGGGTTATTCAGTTCCGTCGACTCTAAACGTTTCGGTACACTTGCAAAGGCTCTTTCAACCTTGTTTCAGCTGATTACTTTGGATGACTGGTTCTTCATGTACACAGATATTGTGAATGTAGATCCAGGTAATAAAATGAAGATATGTTTGAATCCTGGTTTTAAACTCGTAAAACAGCATATAAATCGACGTCTTTGGAGTAATCGTCATTCCTTTCCCCAAAATTTCCTGTTTGGCACTCTTCCTCCTTTTATCCCTCACCGTCTCCTTCAGCCCCAGTCTCTCCTCTTCCTTTACCTTTTCTTCCCTCACTGTCTCTATCCCTCTATCTCACCGTCACCCTTATTGTCTCCCTCTTCCTCTTCTTCGTCCTACTTCCATACCCTTTTTCTCCCACTTTCTCCCTCATCTCATCCTCTCTCACTTTCTTTTTCTTCCCACTTCCTACCTTCCTTTCTCCCTCTTTTTAATTCTCTGTCTCTCTGCCGCCACCCTCCCTATCCCTCATATCTCCCCCTTTCCTATTTCTGTCTAAAAAAATCTAATTCAGAGAACTGAACAATTTGATCTACGCAAACACAAAATCAGGTACAGCAGAGCCGGGGGCCTGGAGGGAACTTTACCTCCCACCATTTCTCAGGAACAACTTTTTAATTTTTAATTTTTTTTTAAATTTTTTTAAATTTTTTTATTTGGAACCTTTATTTTTCTTGCGTCTTTCTTTTTCTAGCGTTAGCCGCTCACTTGAACCCAAACTCGCTTTTTATTAAACGTACAATTTTTACTTTATTTCTGTTTATACGCGAACATAAATTCTCAAATTCATTTAAAATTCCCAAATCAAAAAGAAAATTAATGTTTAATTAGTGTTTTGAAACTGGAGCAAAAACTAGCAATAGTTTTGAAATATTTCAAGGTCATGATGTTAATGCTACTCCGAGCGACGAACCATACCGGACAAGTAGAGAAAACTCTACTTGGCCCGGCAGGGATT
>JBAHVQ010000138.1:952800-963761 GCA_036872915.1 Nanipora kamurai
CTTCGTCTTGTTTTAACTTGTATCTCAAGTTTCAAGATGTTAATTTTCGGATTATGTTTTATACTTTACTTTTTGAAGGCTAAATATGGCATTGATCGCGAAACATAAGCTGTCTATAGTATCGACTGTGAGACATTGCTCCCTGAATTTCTAAAGTGCTACCAGCTGCATATTAATTCGAGAAAAGAGTCGTGAATTCAATGCACACGAAATGCATAAGTATTCCTTCGTTTTCAACAATCAATCCCGGTCAACGGTTTGCGTGTTTGTATTTCTAGAGGATGACGATGAGGAAATTATGACGGAGTCTGGAAGAGATCTAAAAGGACGAGCCATTGATCAAATTTATCCACCTGGAAAATTTGACAGCCGGTACGTAAGTTTTAAAAAACACCATTATAGCATATTTATGTGGTCAATCCGTATTCCGTATTTTAAAATTACCTTGGAAAACCATTAATAATTCATGAGGAAACCACAAATCTCGTTTGTGACAAAGACTGCTCGTTTTTCTCGTCGAATTTTCTTATCTTAGAAACTTTAATCTTCAAACTGCCCTCGCGAATTAGCGCGTTGGGGTGACTTTTGAAGCCATTCAAAAAACTTGTAGTGTGTGTTTTTAACTGATCTAAATAGAGAGGAGCTTAGAGGGTGAAGCCTCGCCAAAAGGGCTATAACCAGGTAGAAACGTCCCTACATCAACCAATATTTATCTCATGACTCTCTCACAATTCACCGTTTCAACACAAACGTTAAATCCTTTATCGAACTCATCAGTATTCAGGAGTGTGATAACCTTACAAAACGGTGTGATAACTGCTTACCACACTACTTTCTTTTGAAAACAGTGTAATAACCACTTATCGCATGCTACTGAGCGTATGTCTTAATTTCTAACGACCAACATTTTCTTTACGGTAAAGCATAACAAAATCTCAAAAAATCCATGTAATTGTGGGTGAGTCATGAGATAAGATGGTTAATCAATGTTCACTCGTGTGATAAAGAATTTAACATTGCTCGGAAAGCTTGAATGTCCACTCGGAGCCTACGGCTCTTTGTGGCCGTTAAGGTTGACTCTCGATGTTAACTTCTTCCTGGCCGTATAGGTCCTCAGTGACCTATGGAGGCTAACGCCAGACAATGTTGCTCGTCAAGGGAAAAGTCCTCGGCCAGGGAAGAGTTAACAAGGGTTTAAAACCTATCTCCTTAACTTCTTCCAGGCCGCGTATAGGTCCTCGGCGACCTATGGAGACATTAGTATTTTACTCTGGCGAACGCCAGAGTATTTTACTCGCAAAGGGGAAAGTCCTCGGCCAGGAAACAGGTTGACAAACTGTTTTCGCGTGTTGATAACACCGTTTTAGCGATTTTCACACACACGAACTTGAGTTCAATAGCCCGTGTTTGCAAACGTTCGCTTGTCTTGTGGCTTTAAAGACGAGTTAAAAGTTGGTAGGCATTTTTCTCCTGAGATATAATTCGATACATCTTGGTGAAGAATCGTGTGCACCAATCGTATTTTATGGACTGGCCTTTTGGGGGAGATTAATGTTCCTGTAGCCTCTCAACCTTACAGGAACCTTAAGTTTACGCCTGTCCCTTTTTCTAACATTAGCATTCAGTATATATATTACCTGCCTGGTTATCTGGTGTCTAAGTGTATATATGTTGGAACTGCTGTATATTGATTCTTTAAATAACTAAATATTACAGCAAAGCAGAACTGTTGACCGAGTACTATCAAGTATTATCGTCATTAGAATACAACTATCAACAGATGCTTGTGCAATTCAAAACACTGGATGACTTGACCGATGTTACCGCAACGGTAAGTATATTCCCCTTCAAGGTCATCCGTTACGATCCATAATGAAATAAATTTCTTTCATTTTTAACATCTTAAGTACACAGAAAAATCTTCTTTATTCTATTTCCCACAAATTTCTCGAGGCAGGTATTGGGTTTAAGAGGTAGCGAAGAAAGTTCGGTTGTCCGGTCAAAGTTGCCTTGCTGACACCAAACACCGTAGGTTCTCTCGGGAAACTCCGGTTTCTTCCTGCTGTATATCAGCAGCTATGAGGAGTGGGTCATACAATCCTCTTGGGATAATACAATGTTTTTGATATTTTAATAAATGAATAAACAAATAAACGAATAATTGAATAAATGAATAAACGAAAAAAAAAAGTTCATGCTTGTATTTCATGCTTCTCATTTCAAAGACTTATTCCTCAGCTCAGTTTGTATTTATTTTATCACAGATTCCCGATGTGCCGGAAGAGTTGATCTAACCAGCATCTACTCGGAATTTTCATTGCTGCGAAAAGGTTTGCTATTTGGCTTTTTGAATTTTAGGGTTATTGGAAACAGTACGGGGACAAATACATTGATATTTTGAACATTTAATAGTTTTACCATAAAATCGAATAGTTTTACCTCGATTTGGCTTGGCAAAGCCGATGAACTTTCAATTGCTATTTTGTCTAAATATAATTACTTTTAAAAGGTTTTACTGCTTTTAATGATTAAATCTTACATGGTCGGTTAGTTGAAAAACAAATACTCGGAAATTTCAGCTATTTTTAATTTCGTTGATGTGGCAATACCACGCATTGTATGAACATTTAGTATTCATGTATGGCAAAAAATATATCAAAGTGTCGTAAGCAAATAAAACAAAAGCGATGGAAATTGTTCGTTGCACATGCACTTCTGTTGTAAACAACAAACTTCAGTTCTTAAAAATATATAACCTTTTAAGCAACGTTTCGAATTGCCATGCAGTTGCGCCATTTTGACTTGGCGATCATCTTGGAGATTTGGCTTCAATGCGTCGAAGAAGCTCAGATGGAAGTACCTCTAAAAGTATCAGCGATTTACCCTTCGTTGAAGAATTTTCTTCACGATCATCAGAATTATAATCTGTGCTCTCCAACTCCTGTGGCTTCTGTCGGTAAAATCTACGACGGAATCTTTGGAGAGAGTTCCTCCTCAAAGCTGGTAATGTCCTACTTCTGGGCCTAGTGGTGATGTCTTGTTGTACAAGGAGACATACTAGTTCGCCGTTGCACGACAAAGCTGTTTCACGCAAGTTTCCACCAGAAGCGATCACGTAGCATCTGTCGGAAGAGTACGGCCCAGGCTCAGAAACCAGCGTAAGTGTATGGACACGGTCATTGAACAATTGCATCCATGTAATCAGTTCACCAGATAATGCGTGAAAGATCATAAGTATGCCGCCACCAGTTCCAACCCACACCGTGTCCAACGCGGAAATGATACACGTGACACATCGTTCATTCGGGCTCAGGGGCTTATCCATCGACAAAACTCGACGCACGGCGGGCTCACAATTGATCTCACAAAGCTCTCGCCTTTCGGTTGTATCCCAGCAAGTGACAATCGGACTGCCTTTGCAAGCACACCACATAGCTCTTTTGTCCCTGGACATGTCGACCATGGTTATTGGCGAAGCAGATAGATTGTAACGAATCGCATCCAACTCAAAAGCTCTAGTGTTTTTGCCCGGTTCCGTATTGTAAATATAAATGGACTTCTTACTGGTTAGCCAGAGGTAATTGTCAACGGCAATCATAGAGGTGATTGCATCGCTACATACCTCCACGGTTTCCGGATTTCTGTCACTTAGCGTTGGAACAGCGCGCAGGATGCCACTTGACATACCTAAAAAGATGTAACGTTCATTAGAACTCAAGCACAGCACGGGCTCTTGCAGGGCGACCTTTGCTTTTAGTTCGTAGGTTTTGACATCGTATATCACCACCACGTCGAGGTCACCACTTAAACCAATCAACGCAGTCTTCGTTGTCACGTGCATGCAATTTAAATGAATGCGGGAAGGAGTTTGTGAGGGATGCGTTGGGTTAACGGTAAACTTTTCTTTGACGCACATTTCTTTCAACTCGTAGACTAACATCACATTTTTGTCATTGTCCTCAACGGCAACCCAAAGCTCCCGCGTGGCCTCGACGAAGCACACTTGGCGCACAGTCTGGGAAGAAGGTATGGCGGTCAAACCGAGGAGAATCTGGAAGGTAGGCGAACGAACCTGCGTGGCGACTGACTTCGAAGTTGGCCGCAAGTGTGGGCTAAGCCGCAGACACTTTTCCATCAGCCAAGTTAAGGTGACGAGGCCAATACGAGAAACCAACACGTCGTCATACTTGGGTTTATCTCCTTGGCTAATCATGGAATTTATCTCGGCCGACGAATTAGCTTTACTGAACGGATGCCGGCGAGTTATGAACCTGTAGATGAGCATCCCAAGGGAATATACATCAACCTTTTCGTTGTAACCAGTCCTCTTGGTAAACTCCTCCAACATTTCTGGTGCATGATTACCAGTAGATCCCTCCACTGAGACCAGTCCTTCTGAAAATTGAAACGTGGCTGTTCCAAAGTCCGTCAGTTTAACGTTCACGTCATCCTGTTCCTCGTAGGACATCACCAAGACGTTCTCGGGTTTTAAGTCACGGTAGATAACGTTAAGACTGTGCAAGAAACTCAAGGCCTCCGCCACCTGGTAGACCATGCGGTAGATCACGATGCGATCGATAAAGAAATCTGGATTAGTTAATGTGCTAGCAAGACTCCCCTTGTTGGCGAGCTCTAGTACCAGACGGAAAGGGCGAAGGCACACCCCGATGAGGTTAACTAGGAAAGGATGTTGTTCAATATGCCTCAGGACGCTCACCTCCTTCCTAACTTCGCGGTACTGTTTCACCGCATCCTCTTCACACTCGCCACACGAAAATTCTTTAATCGCTGCTCGCTTGCCACGGCAAAATCCACTGTAAACTGCTCCAAACCCACCGCCCCCAAGCCGGTTTGCATCGGTTTTGTCGTACTGAATTTCCTCCTCGTCCAACAACAAGCGTGAATCAAGGTCATCAAGCACCAAGTCGGGTGCAATGTCCTGGATGCTCACCTCATGTTGAGGGCATTTCACGAAATCCCGCACGCTGTACTGCGTGACGCACGAGTCGAAAGTAAACACGTGCGGCTTGGCGACCCCATTCTCTTCGCAAAGCCTGCAAGGGATGAGTTTTTGAACGGTTGGCTCAGCGCCAAATGAAATTAGTAGACCTGGGTACCACTCCTTGATTAACGTGTCCAAGTGATCGACGACGGCTGTCAAAAGCCGGCGGCCAAGAGGACTGGGAGAGACTGCGCTCTCTATGACCACGGTATCCGAGAGAAAGTGTTGAGACACTGCCAAGAACACATTTGGATGATTTAAACAAATCCCAGACTGCCAGCATTGGAGGAAGTTCTTCTCGATGAGCTCGGCTACATCCATTGGAATGGAGACCAACTGATCAACTGGGACATTTCTTTCGCATAATGTACACTTGCCTGTTTTAGCATCGCTAACTTGTACGGACGTTTCTAGGCCAATGTCTTCAGTTGGATATTCCTTCGAGTCAGCGTCGTTGAGATACTTTGGGGACGCACAATGACCATAACCTTCGAGTCGTGATTCATTGTTCACAGGATTTTCGTGATTTACAGGGACGGTTGCACGAGAGTTCGAAGTTTTAATGCTGTCCGTAAAGAAAACACCTTGGATATTAACCGACTCTGGTTTTTCGTGAGCGAGGTCGTTGGCAGCAGGTACATCTTTTTCGGAATTGGGAACTTGTGGAATGTTGGACATAAAACTTTTGTTTTGGTGGCTGAAGGAAGTACCGATATCAACCTGATCAGGGACGAGACAGGAATTTGGAGGAATACCTGACGCGCTATTACTTTCCAGCCGTTTCAGAAAATTCACATTGTTATTCTCACAATCTTCCAACTTTTCTATGGGATTTTCAACCATTGTGACAACATCAACCTTAGGAGTTCCAAAACTTTCGAAATACCCAAATTGTGGACTTTCTGAGCTTGAACTCTTTGTATTGTCCAAAATTTTCTGAACACTTTGGTTCTTGCAGATCGCGTTGCACGTGCGGGTCTCGGAAGCAATGTCGCGGGAAGGGAAATAGTCAAATTTCTCGAAATTTGCTTGAGGAAAGGCGACTGTGTCAGACTCAGTCCGATACCCACTCGTATCCGACTCAGCCGTTGTAACGCTCGTGGAGAATAGATTCTGGTTGTCCTTCGAGCAGTTGGAATACAAGTCCGCTTCGAAACAGACGTTTCCACTGCGGTAACAACTGGCGTCATTGCTAGAGACCAAATGTCGTTCGTTGTGGTTGACACTATTTCCGTTATCCCACTTTGAAAATGACTCGCTTTCGAGGAAAATGTTCTCCGTTGATTTGGGAGAGAATGAACACTCGGAAGAGGTACTAGAAGAGACACTTGAGGGGGTACCTTGATCACAGTTGGACTTTCCTGTGTTGTGTTCTGATTCAGATGACGCAAAAGAGGCGATCGACATGGTATCCTCCGATTTTACGTAGTTCGCTGATAAGGTGGATGAATTCACAACTTCCCAATATTTACTATGTCCGGTGACTTGGCCTAATTCAGGCCCGTGGTCAAAGGTGTTCCATGTTTCCGCAGATGAATAGCATGGTAGTTTGTCGTTCAGTGTAGCTTGACCTTCGTTGGAAGGTGGACCTTCTTTGTTAGAAGGTGGATACCCTCTCTCATCTGCTACATACTTTTCGCCGTCACTCGCTATCACACGGTTGTCACTTAAGTCGGCTTCTTGGTTGCAAGCTCCTGGTGTTTCATTCGAAAAATCTTTGGCATTTTGGAGGCAATTTGTTTGAGGCATGTCAAACGTGTTTTCCCGTTCGTTGGAATCCTCGAATCCTGACCTGTTCGCTTCAGAAATCGACGCTTGGCCGTCGTGTGAAGGAATGTGCCTGAAGTCGTCCACTACATCCTCCATTCTGTTTTCGCTCGCTTTCTCTTCGTGCGCTACGTTGCCATCTTGGGAATGACTTAGACTGTCATCCCACGAACCGAAATTAGGTCTAAGTCCAGTATTCACGTCGTTGATAATAATACCAATGGCATCGTCGTCCACGTCTTCCCTCAACTCTTCCTCGCTGAATATCTTAGTGGTCGAACAACTGTTCCTAGATGGGACGGACTGGGCACAACTTGACGGTGAATATTTGTTAGGCGAAGAGCGAACTCTCTTGGGCTTCCTCTTGCCTCTCTTTGTCTTCTTTGAGCTAATTCTTTTCTGAAAACACGGAAAGGTTCCAGAAGCGCCTTCCACGCAAACACAAGAGCGACAAATGTTTGCGACAAACCTGGTCTCTTCGTTGCTGGTCTCCCGATAACGTGTCGGATCCACCGATATCATCTCTTTTATGTAGAAGAAGAAGCGTGAGACAAAACGGGGCCAAAAGCCATGGATACTTTCATATTGGATTTCATACACTCGCCTCACTGGTGCAAAGGGAAGCATTAGTTTTTCAAGATCTTTGGGTTTAGTTTCTGGAAGTTTCGACGGTACAAGGATTCTCGATTGATCCAAAAGGTATGCCACTTGGAACCTGGTGAGCAGACGGATGTACTGAAAAAGGAACTCGATAGGTAAGTCGTCATCTTTGAACAACACGCTCATTTTCTGCACGTCAAGGATTCCTTTCTTGACCAAGTCAGCGGGACACTTGACGGTCACAACGCGAGCCATTAGTGTGCTGAGCCAGCGGGGATCAATAAAATAAAGATCATTGAGGCCTTCGTTTGGATCATCAAAGTGCATCACAATTCCTGGAGAGAAACAAAGGAATATGAGAAATTTCACATGGTGATTACAAATATCTCCTTGTTATTTTTTCATCGTTAGGAATCCGAGCATATTACGCTTTCTGATTGGCTAACAAGAGATCCGTGGTAATAATTCATTAGTTTTCGGAAGATGCTTCATCTTATATTTATCGCTCACTTTACTTTCAACTTACCATTCACTTTACTTTCAACTTATCTCTCACTTTCAAACTGACGATCCACTCATTATAAACCACTTTGTCGACAACATTACCTCTTTCGCGCAGAAACACTGTAGCATCTCTCACATCGTGGAGGTCCTCGACATCGTTCTTGCTCAGGAGAGAATTTTCTTTAACCATGGCATGGAATTCTTCTTTCCGTATGATTAGCGGTTGCTTTTTACTGTGCATCTCCATCTTTCGTTTCTCGATTCGGTCAATGAGACTGAAAAAACTGGACGGAATCGGCTCTCCCATTACAGGCACTCGTCCTCTCTTAAGGTTTTCGGCTGTATCATAAATCACGTGACGCAGGTTATTGATATCTAAAGAATATGACAACGCATTCATCAACGAGTGGTTTGCAGCTAGTCCGCTTTTTTGCGGGTGTGGAATTTTCCCATATAAAAAATTTAAATCCTTTGAATCATTCATCCACTGGAATAGGCGAACCAAACCAGAGCACACTAGGAATATTTGGCATTTACAGTCGATAACATGAAAATGGTAATTATATTTGGTGAAAGATCAAATGTTTTGTACGAGCCACTTTAATTTATAAAACTTCTTAGAAACGAGCGGAGAAAATTATTTTCTGTCACAGCAGTAACACCGTAAGTAATGGCCTAATCCATCCCCTAGCGCGAACGACTCACCGTTACGACTGCTTCCAGACATACAAGAAACGGCGCAGATTCCTTGCGAAGGAACAGTTATCTTGTCTCTGTAGCGAGGTTTTCGGGCTAACTGGTACACCAAATTCTTCATGTCATTAACGTACTGATCACCATATTTCTCGCGGCTTATACAATCCAAAAACGTACCAACGACAATCACGGTACTGCCAGGAGAACGCACGGCGACGTTATCTAGCCATGGTGTCAAACCATTCACTCCTTCTTCGCCATCGATCAAACGCCACACCAACAAATACAGGGACATACTCGACAGGAAGCATTGGTGAGTGGCATAGTAATCTTCCTGACCACCGAAATCCCAGACCTTGAATGTGAATTTCTTGTTGAAGGCACTCTTCTTTATTACAAGATCAGTTATTTCAACTCCTATATGAAAATGTACCCTGATTGTTAGAATAAATCTACATACGACCGCAAAGTGCACTACAATGCTAAATTGATACTAAATTTTTGCATATTTGCTTCGGTGAAATTCTTCCAAACGTGATAAATAAAGCAAATGAGTCATACTAAAAACTTGTCAAACTTTCAAATATCTAAAGTTTAGTATATATCTTCTATAGTTGGATTTAAGTACTCTGTACTAATAGTGGCCTAACGGAACCTGTGGGGGTCCTTAGGAGATTTTCGTTTGGGGCCCCCCGTTAGGACATAACCCCCCGCTTAGTTTAGACATACATTTCAAAGCTTCATAGCTGAAGACTGGAGGTTGAAAATGGCTAAAGCGTGGTCAGATTTCCCCGAAATAAACATCACAATTCACATGAAATTAATATCATTGCCATATTTACTACAATACAACAAGAAGAAAAATATAAATCCCGTATTATTTCATGTGCATAATTTCAACTATTATGCTTATGAGAAGACATATTTCATTGGGGCCCCTTTGAGGTCGGGGGCCCTTAGGAGTTGCTCTAACCCAGACATTAGTCCGTTACGCCAGTGTGTACTAAGCTTATAATTGTGTTAAAATACAATTACCAATTACAATACTTACTATCAAAAATGTAATTTATCGCTATATCAATTGTTTCATGTAAAGGAATTTTGGTAAACACATTTTCTACGTCGAAAGATATGAAAAATTTATTATTAAAATCAAAGTTGGGAAATTCTTCAACAGAAGAAAAAGGAGTCCTTAGTGGTATAATCATAAGAATTTCTCAACTTTGATTTTAATAACAAATTTTTCATATCTTTAGGCGTAGAAAACCTACAATACTTATCGATTAAAGCATGCAAAGTTGGAAACTGTAGGGAGCCACCTTAAGTGCATTAAGACTTATATTCACCAGAAAAGTTAAAAGCAAAAGTAATTCGGAAATGACTTATTTAAATTCAAAAATTTAAAGCATGCAGCTCTAGTGACGTCACTGAATGCCCTCTCTCCTTTGACATACCTTGTGTAAGATGATCATCTTTGTATGAGAAGTCATCTTGAAGTCTATGTACCAGTGTGGTTTTACCTTGGTCAGCTTTTCCAATAAGCATTAATTTCATGGTGTAGTAAGGCTGACACGAGCGCAGTCGCATTCTCAACGTTGAAACGACGTCTTGGGCATTTTGCCTCAGTTCCTTCGGTGGGTAAGTTAACTGTGAAATGACATAAACCTGGTGTCACATTCTTAACTGATTGTATGGCAACATGTACATGCATATTTGAATAAATGGGATAAAAAAGATTTAATGCTTTCGTTAAAAAAAATTCTTTCTCGTTAGAAATGTTAAACTTCTCTTGAATACCAATGAAACAAGTACTCAGATAATGCTTTTCAATGACCTATGAGTATACAACATAACTGGCTGCCGGTCCGCAATTCGTTGGATTGAACTTGTTGGATTGGGATGTTTATATACTTTTGGATGTGCTGTGTTAGTCGGCTTCACCGCGCTGACGAGCCCCAATAAGAGCGAAACAGCTGTTCGCGGTTGCCGATTGACCTGGGCACTGCTCAATTATTTGTCAGTCTGGTTTCAATCAGACCCGCCTGAAGAATCACTGAGCCATCAATTGACTAAATTGGTATTTGGTCATTTGATGGCTCAGTGATTCTTCAGGCGAGTCTGACTGAAAGCAGACTGACAAATAGTTGAGCAGTGCCCAGGTCAATCGGCAACCGCGGACAGCTGTTTCGCTCTCACTGGAGGCCGTCAGCGCGATGAAGCCGACTGGAAACATAGATCTAATATAAGAAGATATAGATCTAAAGCGGTGCTTGCGAAAAACCAATAGAATGCTCAATACCTTGTGGCAGAGCTAAATTACAGTTGCCTGAAGATCTTGAACAATGTGAAACTCAGAGCAGCGACGACAAGACTCTTTAATATCTCACTATAT
>JBAHVQ010000138.1:963861-987684 GCA_036872915.1 Nanipora kamurai
TCAGAATAGCAAACAGAACCGAACAAAACTGACAAATATCCTGAACCTCGTGCTTCAAAATCCACGTGATCCCCTTTACAGTATGTAACCTTAAACTTGGTTAATTAACTAACAAACTACTAATAATAACAAAGTTAACATATCATTTAACATATATAACAAACAGGTTATCATAATCGGGACGATATCATAAATGTCCCTCGTTCGCTGCGCTCACTCGCGACATTTTATGATATCGTCCCTCAAGCGATAAAAATGATATCGCCTCGCCCTTCATATGATAGGTCATCATATACATATATCCTATACATATATATATCATTCATGTTATGGAGAGTAAATTTTAAAAGATTCAGCGTAAAATAACATCGTCAACTAGTTGTGACACTCAGAGAAGCAGTCCGTTGATTTGTCCTAGGGCTGTATCAGTTTGATCTGACAAACTGATATGTTCCTTACGGAACTGTAGCAGTCTGTAAGAGCAGATGCGATAAAGCAATTGCTCTGACGGAGTATGTTGGCATGTATTGGTGTCGGTTCTACAGGATGTCCCACCTATTGTGATTCGTCTTAACGAAACGTTGGTGGGTTAAATGAGATAAATGGACAATAAAACAGGGGGCATTGCTATAGTTGATGGCATGATGGTCGCCACGCACGTGTCTCTCAAGTTCAGGGACAAGAGTTCGATTCCTGCGCCGTGCAATTGTCAGATTAAAATTACGATAGTCACATGTGAGACGAGTGTTGACCAGGGGCCAATTCAATCAAATCATCACACTTCTATTTTACATGTGTAGCTATTGTTTTGACAACGTTTGTACAATACAAGAGTAAAAAATTTTTAAATTTATCCCAGGTGGACTCTACTGAACACTGCAGGTTTTTTCTGGGTACTTTGGCATCAGTCATCTAGTAACACTAGACTCATGAGGATGACCCTTTCTGGACTTCTAAAAAGAGCAGTTAAATAATAGCTAATAAGGTTATCTAATACATCCATTTTTCGTAAACACTATTTATAAGAACGTCGAGGCTTGTCGAATTATTGTACGTAGCAATATAGTGATTTGATTTGTTTTCTTTTGTTTTCTAGCAAGGTAAAAAACCTGAAGACTGTGACAACGCTCGTCTTTTCACATCTCTTCGACTGGATTAGTAAACTTTGATGGACCTGCAAACCATTCTGAACTTAAATATCTATAGTTGTCAACAAAGCAAAACATTTTGTTAGCTTGAAACGTTGTGGCGTACAGTTTGAATATCAAAATTTCCACAAAATTTTTATCAATTTTACGTGCACACTTAATGTTAAAAATTAATTTCGTATCACTAAAAACGTTCACTTAATATTTCGTGGCTCTTTTAGTCTTTTCCGGACTAGTAAATTATCCAAAAACGTAAGTCAAAGCTCGATGAAGAAGCTCGGGTTTTTCGCCATAATTTTGAATTTGAAAATTGTTTGGCTACTCGTGGTCTATCTCTACTAGGCAACAGTAGGTCAGTCAATATTAAAATCACGATTTTAATCTGGGATAAGAATTCCAATAGGAATTAATTTCCTAAGTAAAATTCGGTGAAACTGGCAATTTTTTGGTCGTGGTGATGCGGGATGTTTGGATCCTGTAAAGCCTCGCTCGTAAGCTATGCCGTATCAAGCCGTGCCAGCGTGGGCACGATTCGGGACATCTTATAAATAGCCTTGTCGCACAACGTGGCGCGGCTAAAGTTCAGCTTATAAACTGGGTGGAGTCATGCAGTGTCATGCTAAGACATGCACAGTTTTGCCACTTGTTCTTTTTCGGAGTTTATTGGCAGAGAGCGGTACGGTATGGGACGATTTTATAAACTTAAACCGTGGCGGCGAGCCGTGCTCATGAAATACGCCAGCACGGCACGGCACGACACAGCTTATAAACTAGATCTTACCGGTCATCTTTTCAAATGTAAAAGAAATCACCTCACTGGTCGATACGTCATCGTAATTTTCAACGACCAGGATTATAGGGTGTTACAGGATAACATGTGGTTACAAGATAACATGGGGTTACTGGACTACGGGGGTTGCAGGATTACATGCATGGGGTTACAAGATTACAGTAGGTTACAGGATTACATGGGGTTACATGTAACATGGGCTTATAGGACAACACGGGGTTACAGGATTACAGTAGGTTTCAGGAATACAGTGGGTTACAGGATTACATGTGATATCGGGATAACCGGGAACCCAAGAACAGAGTTGATTTTAATTTATTCGGAGCGCTTGATTTGGTGACTGCGCTTAATTTGGTTGACCAAGGTTTTAGAATCATGACATCATAAATGTTGGGGATCATACTGTTTTCTTTCGCTCTGCTCGGGGCCCCTGGAATTTATTCACCCTTTCCACCCTGTTGTTGCACCACTGGGGTAAACCATTCAACTAATCTAATTACAGGAAGTACTGCCTTTCAGCCTCTAGAATTTAATGAAATCCAGATATGCCAAAACATCACAGTTCGGTAGAATTCGAGCCAAAACGGGTAGAATTCGAGCGGTAAACGTGGGCATCAGTGGTAGACTGCCACAGGTAGTATGGCATGTGCAAGAATCTCAGTTTTCAGCCTTGTTAGGCTCTCAGATACCGGTGTCCTCCTTGTAGAAGGCTGACGCTCAGATTGTGAGATGCCAAACTTGTACGCCCGAATTTATGACACCGTCTTGGTATCATGTTCAAACTTTATAACCGTATAGTAGCAATGGTTGAAAGGTATCGTTGTTTGGTTCCAGTAAATTGATGGGTGGTGTAAAGTCCTGGTGCCTAGTGTGTTCTGTGCTAGTGACTTCAGTAGGCTGTGCAATAGGGTTTTGCATAAGTCGCTCAGCATCTTCTCTGCGGAAAATCGTTGTTGTATTTGTTAGGAAAAATGGCTCAAGCACCAAAGAGCGACATGGAGAAGAAAAAGTCGATATCTCTACGAAAAATACCTTTGGTTGGGAACGTAGCAAGTGTGAAAGAAAGCTTCAACCGCCACTTGCATTTTACCCTCATCAAAGACCGGAACGTTGCGACCAACAGGGATTACTTCACTGCACTGTCCCATACTGTACGAGATAGTTTGACGGAGAAATGGATTCGTACCCAGCAAGATTACTACCAAAAAGACCCAAAGGTATGGCATTGTGTTCGTTGTAGCTCTGCATGTGGTTTAACGAGGGCTTGTGTCAAGTGCCACTAGTCTGTGGGCCACGTCAAGAGATTCAGTTCGTAGCTGTGTCATCCGGTTGGCTTGTAAACGATCTGAATTTACCACATTTAATGACTGAAACTGTTTTTGCCCTGTGGGAAGAATGTTCTTGTAATATTTTGTTTTGTTCTGTTGCATTTCTGACGTTCGCTTCCTTGCCGATACCAATAATAAATTAGAGTATTACTATTTGCATACAGCTTTCTGAGATCAATTTTGCGCCTGTTTATTTCTCTTTTGCATTTAGCGTATTTACTATCTGTCGATGGAGTATTACATGGGTAGGGCTTTGTCAAATACCATGGTTAATCTTGGGATGGAAGGCGAATGCGACGAAGCTGTGTATCAGGTAAAGAACAGTGTTTTCGAATGCCATCTGTCGTGACTTAAAGGTCAATAGTTATTACTGTATAATACAGTTCTCGTTGTACAAAAGATAAAACATGCTCGGAGATGAGATAATTTCAAAGTGAACCTAGAGTTAGGAAACAAAGGAGGGCTTTGCTTACAATCACGACAGTTAATCCGTCAGTCCAATTTTTATTTGAACATTAAATCTGCCTTAATACGAGATCACTGATATGAGTCAGAGAAATCGTTGAGACCCGGTAAAGCAAAATCCAGCGATGATTTTATCATCTGCCTAGTGCTAAATTTAACCACCTGGTTGATCCAGTTGTACAGGACGAGTGATTTCCACTTGGAAAAAAATTTAAGTATTCTTAAATTCCCTAAAATTTCATTTCTGTATTAATTTCAATACATGTACCTCTTCCAGATAGTCTTTAGTACTACAAGGCATTATGCAATCTGAAGAAAAGGCTCTTGAATTTGGCTATACTGTGGACTATATCATGTAGTTAATCTTTGCAATTATTAATTAAAATATGCTTATCTAAACATACTCTGGTATGTTATGAAGCAGACCTTGGCTGGGGGTTGTTATGGAAAATGTTTCTTAAGTCATGCTTTCCTGGAGAGTAAACTTGGAGGGCTTGCTGAGAGAGGGAGGGGCTACATCTAATAATCTAGTCACTGTGTTTTAGTGGGAGAGTGATGTTGACTATTCAATCTGTAGACTTTTTCCTGTGTTTAAGAAACTCTGAAGGATTTCCTTGAGGGTGAAAGACTTAATTAGCCATCTTTAAAGGGTTATTGTGCACTGACATTTCTTGAAATGAAAATTCCAACTTTTGGCATTGAAGTGGTTTCAAAGGAATCTGAGAAATAATTCACAAATTTTTGTCCTTGCCTGTATCAGTAAAATCAGAAAAATAGCAAGGTAGTCATTTCATTGTGTATGGAGTTTTGAATATTAATACAGTTTATTATTAGTAACTCCAAATTTGAGAAGTGCCTCTGCTTGAGATAGTATTTTCAGTTTTCAATTTTGGCAGTTTGCCAACATTTTCCCTTTGTACCAGCACATGTTGTACAGTTCTGCTTTCATGCAGGAACTGGAGTAAGTAACATAGTGAGGCATTAACAGCAGCATTCACATTGCCCTTAGAATGTCTAGTTACTATATTGGAATGTAATAAACTGTATTTGAAGATATATATGGAATAATGTCATTATTGGTGACTTATTTAGCTTGGATTAGACTTAGAAGACCTAGAAGCTATGGAAGAAGATGCTGGACTTGGTATTTTTTTTACAAACAGTATTATATATGTACAGAATTATTCTACTTGGTTTCCAGTAGAAGCTGGCAGCCAGCAGAAAACTGTGCACTGTACACCAATCCACTGCTGTCTATGTTGAGGAATTTTTCAAAGAATTCTAGTTTTATACATTGACAAAAAATAACACATAACATTCAATTTAAAAATCACAGTTTTATTGCATCCAAGAGGTTCTAATCTTTAAATTTTCTGGGACACAGCCCAGACGCCCCACTTGTTGCGACCCTATAGGCCACATTGTGCTACCTTTAACAATGTCAGACACCTCCAGATGAAAATTCTGTTGGAAACCCTGGTTAACCATAAGGAAACACCCTTTTCTGATGCAGTTTTTGGATGATACATGTATATGGGTTTGTTTACTTTCTCATTGTTATCCTTCGTGTTACTTTGTTTATTGGGGTATATGGGTTATGGAATAAATCAAGTTAGTGGTGGAAAGGTAAACTTTGTCTTGGTGTTGTAAGAGATTACAAAAAGTTTGATCGTTCTACCAGAGTAAAGTTTAATTGACTACCTGACAGCTGCTGTACCTATTGTAGGAACCTGACACAAATTTAGCTATTTCATGACCTTGTTTGTTTTGCTGGAACAAATTTCGTGACTTTTTTTTTTTGTGTTGGGCTGTTTAAACAGAGTGCATTCAGTTGAAACAGTCTGATTTAGTCACACCGTCTTGCAGATTTTAATTAACCAAAAGTTTTGTCACTTCAATTTCCTGACATTGCAGAACCAGGGACACTTTTCCATCAAGAATAGACTGATCGACATAAATTGTCTGCCAGCCAAGGCAGGGAATGACAAGTTAATTGAAAATTTTTCAGTAACTGCCAGGAGCAGGTCCAAACAAGTTTTTTAATCAAAATTCCAACTGTATTTTGTAATTGTTTTAAATTTGGTTATTGTTTGTTTTCTAGGAAATGGTGGTCTTGGAAGATTGGCAGCCTGTTTCTTAGATTCCCTAGCCACACAAGGTTATGCAGCTTATGGATATGGAATAAGATATGAGTATGGAATCTTCACTCAGGGTATTAATGATAAAGGAGAACAGGTATTGCACAGTGCTGCAACATACTGTATGGCATTTAATTTTATATGACAATTTCTTTTATATGATACCATTGGTTGGGGGATTTTCAAAACTTGCTTGAAAGTCACAGTGTACCAGTTGGTCACCAGTTGCTAGGCAATGAATTATGAAAATTTCACAGAATAAAGTTTTTATCAATGTCGATATTAACCTGCCTTACTCAAATATTATTAATGTAATAATATTTATTTGTAACAAGGGTATTTAGTGGCCTGCAAGGCCCCTTTAACCCTTTACTGGGCAGTGTTGCCAAATGGCAACATATTAATTTTACTCTGGCTAACGCCAGACGATTTTACTCATCAAGGGGAGACCTCCAAAAAACCTGCCCAATAAAGGGTTAAATTGTGACTATGATCAGTTGTAAGCTAGTTTAGCTTGAAGATTTTCATGCATATATTTATGTGACAAATGCTTAAGTTTTGCTGGTAAATTTTGAGGTATGAACAATTACCCATAATGTATCTTACCAGGAAGTTGCTGTTAAGAAGTTTTGACAGTATTAATTTTCCAAAAATAACTTGAGTTAATAGAAGACAAGTGGTGAAACTCAAGGATGCTATTAATTATAATAACTACCATTCTTGAAATCAACCAGATCAGGATTCTTTACTGTAATATTTATTAAATTTGAATAGTATTACAGTATATGATGTAAATTGTGCTGTATGTGAGCTGTGATAGTGATTAAATAACACACAGAAAGTTTAGGGGAACACAAAAGTTAATGTACAAGTATAAGCAGCTTTTGAGTTATCCTAAACCTTTCCTCCTGTTTGTATCAAGCTATGTAAACATGGCCAAACACTTTCTGTTTCTTAACTGCAGTGTTGTTAGCCAAATTTTTTCTGTGAGCATGTCATGCAACCCACTCAAAATCTCTAAAGAATGGGATTCTTTAAATTAAGTAGTCCTGGGAGGGCATGATTTATTGTAATCCTTGTTTGTTACTTCTTATCAAAACCAAATAGCGGCAAGTTTGTCATCCTCCAAATTTTTGATCCAGTGAGGCACAAAACTGTCTGCTATTTACAGTAAATGACCTAATGAATAATTTGAACAATGAATAATTTTATATGTTAATTAAAGAAGTATTTACTTTTTCATTTGCTTAATACACAGTAAGTTTGCAAATTGATGCTGTATGTTGAGTATTTCTGTTAACTTAAGGTTGAATATCCTGACCACTGGTTGCAGTTTGGCAACCACTGGGAGAAGGCACGACCCGAGTACCTAATTCCAGTTCACTTTTTTGGACGTCTTGAGTCAGATGATAAAGGATACCACTACAGATGGGTTGATACAGATACGGTGTATGCCATGCCTTATGATGTGCCTATTCCTGGTTACATGAACAACACTGTGAACACAATGAGACTATGGAGTGCCAAGGCCAAGAAAGAATTTGATCTGAACTACTGTAAGTTGCTTTCAAAACAAGTCTGGTCAATAACTAGTTCACTAGAGTAATTTGCAGTTGTCAAAGTGTTTCCATGGGAATTAAACCACCGTTCACGGTATAAGTGGTTGTTTTATATAAGATATACCAGCTCAAGCTGTGGGTAAAACCTTGTGCTTCCAACACAACCCGGACACGAGTATTTGTAGAGTACTTGTAAAAGATGACTCCGAAGTTATTTAACCCGCGGAAGACTCAATGAGTTTTGCAAGTTCAAGTAACTTAAACTGCTTTAGTTAAATGTCTGTTGGAGGTACCTGAGAGTTTTTAAGATTCTTGCCAACTCTTTAAAAATCCAATACTGCCATCCCTGTTAGAGGCCTGTTCATGTAGGACGTGGGACGGGATGTTTGCCGGGATGGGACGTTTTTTATTTCGGGTTTACGTGAGAATTTTTTCACCGGGACGATATCATGTGGGATCACCCGGGACGTTCCACTTTTCATTTCGTTTATCTGCCTCGAATTGTTGTTTGTGTATTCACAATTGACCTTGTATTCCTACCAACATGTAATTAAATTATCAATCATTTCATCTGAGTCAATAAAGGATTTTGCATTTTTAGCATTATTCGTTGGAATTACTTCCACTGGGAATGCTAGTTCTCTTCCGTATGGACGCCATCGGCGTTATTGACAGAGGCAGTATTATTACAAAGTCAGCATAATATCGTCCCGTCAAAGCAGGACGAAGTGTTTACATGGTAAAAATTGTCCTGGTTTACCGGGATCCCGATTTACCAGGCCGAGACGAAAAACTTCCTGGCAAACTCTCCTTCCATAGAAACACAACGTGATAAATAAGAGAGAAATACATGCATGGCGAGATCGTGTTTAACGTTTAGCCCCGCTTCCGATGTAAACAGCCCCTTAGATCAGATTAGTTTTTGTACAAGTGCTGCAGTAAAGAAGTCTTCAAATAGTTTTTACGAAGGGTCTGTGTATTTAATGTTTCATTTCATTGTTTGCAATAATTTGAGCGATGGTTTATTTATTGAACAAATTTAGTTCAAGGTGGTGACTACATTGGCGCTTGTTTAAATCGTAACAATGCCGAGAACATCTCAAGGGTCCTGTACCCAAATGACAATGTAAGTATTGTACAGCATTACCGTTTTGTGTAGGCAGAATGAATGAATAACTTTCGGGGTTTCTGGCATTAACGCACTTCTTTTGACTTTCCCTGCATTAAGATGTTGCAACATGTTTTCTTGAAGTGTTAAGGTGCCTTTACAGACAAACAAACGTTTGCAAACATGAGTTGGAAAGATCCAAAAGGTATGCATACTCATGCTTTCACACGACAAACTTCCACCGCCACAAAGATGTCGCTTTAACAACAACAGTTTTCCAGCACTTGTTCCCGTAACCTGGTGTTTGACATTCTTGTCCTGTTTTCACAAAGAAATTGCGCACACACGAGGATTATTGCCATGTAAAAATAATGATTGATCGTTAGTCTTAAGGCGATGCCATTTTGTGCAGTTATAGGTTTGCCAACCCATGTTTGGAAACTTTAGTTTATAGTACTTAAATGATGAACAGAAAGTTTGTCCGTGTGGGAGCTTGGTAAAGATCAGACGACTAGAGGACGTTCATCCATAGGCTAATACATACGCATAATAAGGAGAATAGAAAAAAAATAAATAGACGACTATTACGGAAATTTGTTTACAGGAAAAAGTATAATTTTATGCTAAATATGAAACGCGATGGGAGCAGTTTGTTTCGAGGGTAATCTTAAGCGCACGTTTTGCGTCTCAGATGACTCTGAGGATGAAAGCCGCTAAGGCTGTTGAAACATTAGTCACTTCTACCAACAGTCTTTCTCAAGACTACACTAACCTGGACGATCAACTTCCACAAACGTGTCATGATTCTCTCAGGTTCAAACCATTTACTTTAGTAGCGTGAAACCATATCTAAAATAGTTATATTTTTCAAACGTTTTCGTAGACTCCTTGATAGTACAGTTCAGTATATGATTGTAATTGCTTTCTAAGTGGGCGATTGCATGGAGAATTTCATCTTCGATGAAATTTCGGCCCGGTTAACCACGCTAACATGTCAGCTCAGGCTCTCGTTGAAATTCCTTGAAAATTATTTCGCGGTTATGGGCAAAAACGTCAGTCTGGGAGCTGAAATTCTTCGATGTTGTCGGCCTCTGATGAACGTGCTTCATTGTAAATTAACAATCATTTTGGATTTGGCAGTTCTTTGTTGGTAAAGAGTTACGTCTGAAACAGGAGTACTTCCTTGTCTCTGCCACGTTGCAAGACATAGTGCGACGTTACAAAACTGCTGAGTACGGATCAAGGAGACCCGTGAGAGAATCCTTCAAAGATTTTCCTGAAAAGGTATGCTACGTATTAACCGTCTTCACTTTGTGGGTTGTCAGTGAGATGAAATGATATAACATTCGAGTCGGTTTTTCCAAGCTTGGAGTTAACTCGTATCCAATTGATAACTTTAAATGCCGTGTACAAGTCCGGTGGCTCAGAACAAAGATTTCGCGGTTCACTTAAAGGAAGGGGCGACAAGGCGACCGGCGGCCAAACCACAGGTGGTGAGACACGCTGTGAAAATCGCTAGCGGCAATACGACCAGACTACTTTGCGGTCGCCATAGATATTTTTCCATGTAGTTTATGGGCAAAATCGCAGGAAACCTCATCTGTAAGGTAAATTTCAAGATGGCTTCAAGCACAGAGTTTCGTGGTGTTATTTTAAATAAATTAAACGTCGAAGAGAATCATGGACGAAAGAAACCAGCCCGCTGAAGTCACTGGTGAGTCTGAGATGTATTAGATGACGTTAGCGAGAACAGGGCGACCTCAAAAATCATATCCAGGACGAGATACATTCTCTAAGCGTTTATCAGTACCTCCTCGAGCGATGCCATTTTGAAATGCAGCGAATTCACCGACAGGCTCCCAGCGACGCAGCGACAAGCCTTGGTAACCGCACAAACGTGTCGCTGAGCTCCAGCGACACGGCGACGGCGATAGTGTTCTCTCTACCTTGAGAAGTCCGCGTGGAAAATTATCCGTTGAATTGATAATTGGTCCAAGTCAAAAAGATTAATGGACAAAATAAGTTATCCAGGCTTTGAACAATCAACTAATGTTCCGTACTAGCCGAAATTCGTAGCTTAATGAGAACAACTTAAATCATGCTAGTAAATTGCCCATGTCGCTTAAGCTCAACCCTCAACGCTAATTGTCGTAGCTCAGCAATTACGTAATACACCACGTAGCGACCAGTAGGATATAAGGGTCTTTGTTTACCAATCATTTATCTAAAATCCCTGGTTTCGGAAGCCTGTTTCCAACTCTCCTTGCTTTACTAGGGTGGTGATTGTTGAGAAATGTGTGTGCATGTTGAAGTGAGCTTAGATTTGCGACTGGTGGTTAACGCGAATGTTTCTAACTAAAAATATAGAAAATACGCAAAGGTAGTAGGATGGTATCGAGTACAATTTGGAAAAACGCACCCACGAATGAGATTTTCAAAGACTATCAAAATAGCATGAGTCCGAAGGACCTGTGCTATTTGCGGTCTTTGAAAAATTTACCAAAAAAATGCGATTAATGATATACATTACTTGAAAAAAATAAGTATTAACGTACACGAGTAACGAAAGCGCTCGCCAAAGAACATTCTTCGAAAAACTGCCGTCACGTTTTTTTTCCAAACGCAACTTTTCCAATTGGGACGTTTTTTGCCCCGCGAAATTTGTACTGATTTGTTTATCTCGAAATTGCACTGCTCTCAGCCAATCAGAATTTCAGTTTTTTTTTTCATTAATGTTATTAACGATATGACAACGCAGCTGATGTCTACTACACTTCAAGATGAATTGATGTTGTATATTTTAGGTGGCGATCCAGTTGAATGACACCCATCCGTCTCTTGCGATCCCAGAGCTTATGAGAATTTTCATGGACGAAGAGGGACTTTCTTGGGAAAAGGTTAGCGGTGGTTAGTCTTGACCGTTTAAGCACTGTCGTCCGTCAGATCATGAGATATTAGATCATTGTGGGGAGTACTTTATGTTTTAAAGTTATGTGTTGGCTTTCCATACGTATCTCTCACCTCTGTGACTAGGATTCCCCCGTGGACCTACGCAGTTGTCTGATCAACCCTTTCCTGGCCGAGGACTTTCCCCTTGACTGGTAAGATCGTCTGGCGTTAGTCAGAGTAAAATACTAAAGTCTCCATAGTTCACTGAACAATATGATGGGCATGAAAGTTTAGAGGAGTTAGGAATGACTCTCATCTAGCACATTTGGCCTTTAAGTTAGGGGTGAAGGGCTTTCTTTATCCGGACAACTTAACGTACTCAAGAAGAGTTAAGAGCTGGTCTCCTCGCAGACGTGATTGGCTTTACATATCTTCAAGGCTTTACATTTAAGTTCGAGGGGATTTCTTCACTAGGTGGTTAACTAGAATTAGGATTGGCCGACTTTCGTTGTGGTTGTAAGCGCTACATGTTTCTGTCCTTCAAAGGAGAAACACAGCTTACACCACTTGATCATGCTTTCTGTTGTACCTAGACGTGGGATTTGGTAACCCGAACTTTTGCCTATACCAATCATACTGTTCTGCCAGAGGCATTGGAAAGATGGTCAACTTCCATGCTCGATAAGATCCTCCCACGACATCTGGTTCTCATATATGAGATAAACTCGAGACATCTAAAGGTAGTGCATTCTTTATTTTAATGATAAAATTAAATATATATATTGTTCAGTCTTCGCTCTCATAAAACTGTTTGGCAGGAACGTTTGCTTCTCTGGCTTATTTTCAGTATGTTTAATTGAGCGCCAACGATTTTACCACCCATTTTGTACAATTATTGCTCACAGAAAAAAAAACACAAAAAACCCGTATGTTCGCGTGTCGTCAGCCGCAAAACAATTACTGATTAATCGATAGTTGTGGTGCGAAATTCTTCTAATTTAAGTTAACTCTTCGTAGTTGATGAATGTGGTCGAGCTCTCATGCATGTCTTTGTATCGTACTTAGTTTAAAATATTCACGTCCGTGATGTACTCGGTGTCTCAACAAAAAGTACTCGTCACCCGATTTGAAAACTTGTGATTTAATCACTTGTACAGATATACAAAATTCCGCAGAATTTTCTCGTGATCTAAAATAAGAACAAAATTTCCATATCTGTACTATAACGGCAGCGTGCTGTGCCTCGTAAGAAACACGTGCTCAAGTGTTTGATGAGGGGTATTTTTGGTTGACGCCCGGTATGGAATACGTCCCGTTGCCTCCAGCTCAAGTGCTTAAGTCCAATACATTACGGCCATTCATACCGTAAATACTTCTTAGCAATTTAGTCTCTCTCAAGCGAGTTAATCTCTTGCTTTTCTGGGTTTTGTTAGAAAGTTGAGGAACTCCATCCGGGTGATATTGACCGCATTAGAAGAATGTCTCTAGTTGAAGAAGGATACGAAAAACGTATTAACATGGCTCACCTATGTATCGTGGCCTGCCATGCTGTTAATGGAGTGGCTGCCATTCACTCGGAGATTATTAAGAATAGTATGTAAGTGCACAGACGATTCTAGAAGTTTTAGATTTCTGTGAAAGGCTACCATGCACTCTTCTGTTATAGAACATTGTCAATAGATAACGAGACATCAGTGGTTATGTTATGTCGTGTGTCGGTTAGGCAGAGCGCACTGTTGAGACAGTATAAGGCTTTGCATATTCTGCGGAAACGCTGCGCGCGAATTAGGTGCAGTTGGGAGTGAGAAAGGAGCGCGTCAACGATATTGTGAGTTTTTTTGCCGATGGGGATGCATGCTGTCGAGCAGTGGTACACCTAGAATATCGACATTTTCACCCATTTGGTGCATCTTCAATGACTGTGTTATCAAAATAGTTATTAAGCAATAAACTACTCTTGGGAATTAACTTGGAAATAGGTGAGAAAGCTATAGTTATATTCGAAGCCTGCCTTTCTAGCTGATCTCAAATTACTAAAATCTATTGTTATTCCTTCAGCTCGGAGGAGTTTAACACCTTCGCATCTCCGACAATATTTCATCGATTTCATTTCATCTTCAGTTTTTCAGTGATCTACAGTAGCTTTTTAAATCGTGTTTCCGGTTAGGAAAATCATGAAAATATGTGCCCTTCGAACCAAAATTTTTTTTCCTCCAACCCGTAACTTAAACCTTGCTAATTAGAGCCGCGATCCTCGTACCAATTAACATTCATTCTTTCGTTTGGATTTGGACGTACGCACATTTACATACAGTGTTTGTTACCGTTCTAGTTTACCTTCCATCTCGCCAGAGAGATGATTGCTTGTTTTGGCAAATATTTTATCCTTTTTTATTTTAATTTGTCTTGTTAATACTTGTAAGAAGAACACTTGAACCCTTCCTAAAACCATAATGCTGTCGTGGTTAGTAGAACTGTTTTGTCTTTTGAAAGATTCAAAGATTTCTATGAAATATGGCCAGAAAAGTTCCAAAACAAGACCAATGGGGTCACCCCAAGGCGATGGCTTTTAGTCTGCAACCCGATTTTGTCTGATCTTATATGCGATGTAAGTGGAACGATAAGCCAATTCACAGTTTCGACTGCGTATGAGTTGGGATAAGACTGATTTTACTTATGACATCTGGCTGAGATCGTAGTATTAATTTGCATTTATATTTGCAATTTCAAAATCCCCGAAACTGCTGCCCCAGACCGACGTCATCAGTGAAACAAGTTTCATCCGGACTCAGACCCCACGCGCAGCCGAAACCGTGCAACGGCCCATTTCAGAAACTTTTTTCTTTTTGGGTTTTTTAACCGCTCTACTTCTCCTTCCTGTCTTGTACCTCTTTTATGTGCATGCCCCTTTCCTCCCCCTAAATCCTCGTTTTCGTCATCCACCCGATTCTTCGACGTCACAGTCATGCTGCCTCCCATCTCTTCTCGTTGATCTGTCTTTTCGTTTCATATTCTATTTCTAACACTTCTTTCACCCATGTTCTCTTTCTCTACTTCTTCATCCTTATCCTGTTTGTCATCGTCGTCCTCATCGTGGACCTTCGTTTTTTCTCTCCTCTTATCCGTCCTTGCACTGCTTCGCTTCAATTTCTCTCTCTTCCTTTTAGTTTTCTTCTCCTGTTATTGATTCACCTCACTTTTCTCTTCTCTCTCTTCGTTATTACTCTTTTTCCCGCTCTCCCCTTGTCTCACTGCTGCATTCTTTTCACCCATGTTTTGGTTTATTGGATAGTTTTTTCCATCTTTCGTTTCATCTTGTTTATGGCCATCTTCGGAACCTTCCTATCCATTTTCCTGATAATTGTGATCTGACTTCCACATTATATAATCTGTCAGAATAATGAAAAACTCAATTTGTAATTCAGAAAATAGGTGAAGACTGGATTGTCGACCTGTCTCGATTGAAAGCCTTGAAACCTTTCGCAAGTAATGTGCGTTTCATGAATGATTTTATCAAGGCAAAGCAAGTAAGTATTGACTGAGATTTAAACGTGGAATGATTATCATCCTCTTTCTCTCTAAATATGGAAACAAACGTTCCCTTAACCTGGTCCTTGTAATATTTCCCAGGACAACAAAGCGAAACTTGCCCGTTACATTAAAGAAAAGTACAACATCGATGTTAACACCAGCTCCATATTCGACTGTCAATTTAAGAGGATCCACGAATACAAGAGACAGCTAATGAACATCCTTTATGTTATTGTTCTTTACAATCGTAAGTAATATCCTCTTGCATGAACTACAGCGCAGCTGTGAATTGGTTGTGAAATGGTAGCGTACTGACGTAAAGCTTGGGCGACATTACACCCTAATTCTTTTCCTTCGCGTTCATTGACAAAGATGTCAAATTTCATTTTGTCTAGAAATTCTTTGTACTTGTTCACGACTATGGTAGAAATTTCAAAGGGTTTATATATTGATGGGAGAAATTGCAGCTATAAATTGTTAAAGTTTTGTTGTTTCTTAGAGGGTGATGACATGAGACCTGTACGAAACGGACGGGTACGTAAGTGGAACTTTTCTTTAGTGTTGACACGAGGACGGAATTAAACCTAGATTCTTGGTGAATTTTGGACCCGTATATAGTGTTTCCGTTCTTGTTTACGACAATTTTCGTGCTCTTTGCCGTATGTCGATTTCACTTGCGTTTTCGGTCCTAGTTCGTACCGATCTGAACTCATTCGTGTAAGTTCAGCACTTGGAATAAGTCAGACCGATCTGACGTGCATTTTCAAACTATCTCACGTGAACTAAATACGAATTTGCATGAAGAGCGAATTCGAAATCGTCCCGGTATGACCTCGTGCCGGTATCATCTAATCAGCCCCTTTACGGTTCAAGAAAACAAAAAGGGGTGAGAAATTGCCGGATTTTAGGTGCAGAAAAACTGACTTTTCGAGCGAAGGACCTTCGTCCGAGTAAAACCATGAAACGGTTCAAGTTGTGTTAAGCCTTCATCTGGAGCGCCGAGCTTTTCTGAGCGTCGAACGTTCTACACAGCCTGAACAGCCAAAAACAATGAAACATCATATTTGTATAGTAACGAAGTATTCATTGCACAGTCGAGAACGTCTATCGTTGACTGGAAACACATTTGTCGAGCGTTCAAGACGTCTAGACGTTCACAATTCACCATAACGCAAGCCCGAAACGCTCAGCAGGAAACACGTAGAAAAATGCTTGAAAGTCATTGGCTGATCTATCTTCTACAAAACCTTCACGTTTTGGATATATATTTACAAATTTTCGGAGTTCACCGTATCCACTGAACCCTTTTGAACTGATGGAACTCTTCTGTACTCAGGTTTTAGTTTTAAAAAGTCAGTAAAAATATTCACAAAGATAGAAAACCAGAAGTTTGGGAAACTGCCGGAACTTAGGTGTAGAAAACTGACGTTTCAAGCGAAAGCCATTCGTCGGAGTAAAACGTGACGTTTTGGTTGTCTACAAACCGTTCAAAACTACCTACGCCGAACTCTACTTTTATATCGTTGTTTGGATATTCACGTAGATACGCTGTTTCATTTTAGGCATAAAAGCAGATCCTAATGCAAAGTTTGTTCCAAGAACTGTCCTCATTGGAGGAAAGGTCAGTCTCTGCGTTTTAAGTAGAAGCCAGATTGCATGATAGAGTTTTTTCTTATACCGTGGGGAACCTTACACCCTGGGGAAATTCTATCGTGTCCGTGGTGATTCAGCGTACTACTGATCAGGTATCATGAACTTATTAATTATTAAACGTATCCGTTGTGTTAAGGCTGTAGAATTTACACTGAAATTGTGGACTGGATGGAACTCGACTTCTCATTGTCTGCATGTAAGTTCTCTGTACTCCAATTTCTCGCACATTTAATATCTTCTATTCCATTTTGTAGGCAGCCCCTGGTTATACTACTGCGAAAGAGATCATAAAGCTGATCAATTGCGTGGCAAAAGGTAACGATCATAGATTCTATTCATGAAAATTTTTTCCATGTTATCGTTTTCAAAGCGAAATTAAGCGAAATTCTATTCGACCTGTTCAGTTTAAAAGAAATTTATACTTGGAAACTTGGTCGGAAGGGAGGCAAAGTTTTAAAATTGTAGCTGTGACTAAATTTAACATCTGCCAGGGTGAGAGGTTAAAGTGCCGTTGAGTCGCCACTTGTCAGCGCTGATGTCTAAACAAATGCAAGTAATTTTGTTCACCTTGACAAAACAGCTTTGGAATGAGTTCTATTTTATACTTATATCCAGTGAATTCATCTGAATGTGTATATTTACGAACTAGTTTAGGGATACGAAGCATTTGAACCAAGAAATTCGAAGGAAAAGGTGCATGTAAATTAGGACGATGCTGTATCCATATTAACAATATTGATTAAACATTCGTTTTCTTTTGTTTTTCCTTGATGAGTTATTGACGAATTGGATAAGTTATCTTAAAACCGAAAACGTGCTCTCTATTTCGTAGTCCTTGGCATTCATATTGATATTAATGTCAACAATATTAACTATGATAATGACTTTAAATGTAAAAGAGTTTTATAGTATTCTTAGTTCTCTTTATTTCTAAAGCCGTTATCCTCATTGCCATCACTGTCAATTATTTGTCAGTATAACTTTCACGATTTTAAAAGTAATGGATTGTATCTCTGAGGGTGGTTGATTTTTGGTATAACATCAAAAAACAGCATTAAAGTGCAGTCTCCGAATAACCTTCGAGCTTCGAATCCAATTGATCACATGGCATGGTTGAGTTTCATAGAAATCTTTACATGGTTGGTACAAAGGATAATCTAATAATAAAGTTTTGCGTCTTCTCTTTTATCTAGTTGTTAACAATGATCCGATCATTGGAAGTCGCCTGAAGGTTGTGTTCTTGGAAAACTACATTGTTTCGCTTGCGGAAAAAAGTATCCTTTACACTTTTTGAATTGTGTTTACAACATTTCTACTCTCCATAGCTACGTCACTTACACAACTTTCACCCAAACATTGCATGAATCCAGAGGTAGCTTCAAAAGAAGGCTAGCTTTTCCTTGAGGAAAAATTTCACTTCAAATGTTGTTTGGAGAAAGTGTCTGGTCACATCAATTGCCTGAAAGATTTGAATTTCCCACAACACCTCCTGGTTTAACCGCTATCTTGAGTGTTAACCCCCCTGCGTTAAATCTCTGGATGAAACTTTTGTCAAATTGTTTTCTCTCAAGAGATTTTCACATGGTTCATACACGCCCTGAAGAACCATATCGACAAATTTTCTTTATAATAATCCACTAACTGTAACTTCACATTAAAACTTCACCTAAATCAAAGTTTGCAAGGCTTAACATATCTTCAGTCATCCCTGCAGCTGATCTGTCTCAACAGGTTTGTGTGGTTATTTGGGACCAAAAGATCTACGACGTCAACTTCAACGACGACGTCTTTTAAAATTTCATGAATTAAAGAAACCACGGTTAAATGACCGCCATTACTGATACTATTTGCTTGTTTCCGGACTCGACTGTAGTCTCGGGGTAAATTCAGTCACAAGCAACAACTTTTGTCCTTTTGCGAGTTGAAGTCGTCCTAAAGACGTGAAAATGGTCGGATTGGTGTTTTATACAGAATGACGAGAGATTTAAAATTGTTCATTCTATTTGTTTTAGATGAGAAATTCTTTTGTTTAGAGGACGTCGTCGATCTTCGTCGATCGTCCCTGCTATCACTCGCAAAAAACGTGAGCAAGAGTAGAATGAATTTTATCATTTTTTAAACAAGAAACTATCCTCGTTTTCAAGGCCAACGCCGTGTTTCATACTTACCACTTGTTTTATGACTTCTGAAACGCTCCAGTTCTCCTAAAACGACTATAATCTCGGGTTAAATTCAATCCAAAGTCACAGCTTTTGTCCCTTTGCGAGGTGAAGTCGTCCTAAAGGCGTGAAAATTGTCAGATTGGTGTTTTTTACAGATCGACGACAGTGTAGGGAGTACCCTGGAGATTTAAAATTATTCACACTATTTGTTTTGAATGAAAAGTTATTTTATTTAGAGGACACCGTCACTGAAGTTCCCATCGTAGATCTTAATGTCCTTAATATTTACATTTAAGCGACTGGGGTGAGGTGAGGTGAGGTGACTCTCTCCTCCGCAGAGGTTTTCGTGAGGAACCGCTGAGACCCAAGTAATGCTTGCGGGCGGAAGTAAAGAAATTGAAAGAAAAATTCAAGGAAACTTCCGCCTACTTTCAGTCGATATCTCACCCTAAGGGTCGATATGTGTACCGTTATATTTAATCTTGAAATATCTAAACAATTCGCCAGTTTTTGCTTTAAACGTTTAAAAAATGGTATCCTGTATTGGTTTGGATAGCTTTTATGCCCGTTTTTTACTTCTGGATTACAATATTGTGTACGAGAAAAATCTTGAAGTGGTCAGGTGGGGCCGTCCCCGAGCTCTGTTGGGTGAGTCTATGGTATTGAAGTACAGTAAGTGAATCAATATAGAGGATGAACTTTGTATCGGTAACGATGGTGATATGGAAACTGTCAGTGTTTTCAGACGCCGCCGCTTGTCTGATTAAAGAGTGCATTGCGACGATTGCGTCGTTTTGTGAACTATACGATAATTCCGGGCAAATTACCGTTACGAGTAAATATTCCAGCTGGTGTTTTGACCCATCGTTTTTGCTGTTGCAACTACTTGGACAGCATGTATTTCCCAATTTCTAAGCCGAAAGATAATACTTAGTCAAATATAAATCCGCTAAATTCACCAGAACTCGCTCAGACGCTTGTTCAGTCAATTTTCATGAGGAACGTAGTTTGTGACAAGTTTTATTTTTTCTTAATTTATGTATCCCCCGGATTGTCGCCATTTTGAAATCAAAAGTAGGCAGAGGTTTCTCTCGATTTCTTTACTTCCACTCGCAAGCATTGCATTAGTCTCAGCGGTTCTCGGAG
This sequence comes from Nanipora kamurai, assembly GCA_036872915.1. Classification (NCBI taxonomy): domain Eukaryota; kingdom Metazoa; phylum Cnidaria; class Anthozoa; order Scleralcyonacea; family Helioporidae; genus Nanipora; species Nanipora kamurai. The sequence goes on from JBAHVQ010000138.1 coordinate 983,779, forward strand.
GAAACCTCTGCGGAGGAGACCTGCGGAGGAGACAGGTGAGGTGAGGTGAGGTAGAAACGCTTCACACCCTTGGGCGGAAATCCTTCGTGCACGCAGATCGGTAAAACTCATACCGGTAATTCTTTTTAGCTGATTCAGTTGCCTAATTAATAGACGTTGCGGATACGTGCCGGTGATAAATTGTATGCGCCCTTCAGTTCAATAATTTTTCACATAGCTTTTGTAATTTTGGATAGACATAAAGCTTATTTCTTTTAACGTGAAGATAGTACTAAGCACCGTTTAAAACTCTAGAAGGAGTGTTTTGTCGGATATAAAACACGAGGTGACGGCCGAGTGATCTGATAAAACAGGTACGACGAGTTTTTCGCATGGCTTTGAAAACGAACCCCACAACACAATAATTCGAAAAGAAAGTTTGAAAATTAATGTTTTCTAAGCCGAGAAAATTCGACGAGCAAAACGAACGTGTCTTTATCACAAATAAAGATACGACACGGTTATGATTTTCATTTTCTGTTATCCTCATGAATTATTGATAAATATTTGAATGAAGTATCAAGCTCATCAACCAATACTGATCGTTCAGAAATTACCATGTAATTGACAGGACTAGATGTTTGAACAGTTTTTATCACCTTGGTTATCTTGGAGTCTCCAAGGAAAATATGGTCACTTCAATGTTTTTAGAAAAAGCTAAGAAATAACTAATGAGTGAATTGATAGTTTTCAATCAATCGCTGAGTTTCCAGAGATAGTAATGCGACGGACATGTAGGTTCCACATACGGCAGTAGTGAATGAGATTAATTTGGTAAAGTTCTACCGACATGGCCACCATGACGTCATGTACAAACCTTTGCTAAACTGTCATTTATTTGTTTACAGATTTCATTGGCTGGGACAGAAGCGTCAGGAACGGGAAATATGAAGTTCATGGTAGGCACAGACGTAACAATTCAAATTGCATTCCACCGTAACTATTCGCAATCAGTGGAACGTGATGCTAGAAAAACCTTTTGGCTCTTATCAGACTTATTAACTTTTCTTGTTCCTTTATTTCAATTTAAAAGAAAAGTCGTGTTGTCCAACTGACGCAAACTTCCTACCGTGATCCAATACCTCTTGTTTAAAAGTTCAGTTTCGCTCTCTCGCACGAAAAGGAAACTTATCTGCGATAGGTTTAATTCTTGCTGTGTTCCCTTCCTGTAGCTAAATGGAGCTTTAACCATCGGCACATTAGACGGAGCTAATGTGGAGATGTCTGAGGAAGTTGGGGAGGAAAACATGTTTATTTTTGGCATGAAAGTGGACGATGTGGAAGCTCTTGCCAAGAAAGGGTAAATTTTTCTTCGTTAACTGTATCGCGTTAAACAACATACATAGACTACTCATGAATCCTGTGTCTACATTTAAGTCTGTTTCATCAATGGTTTTCCATGTGCATAGACATGCATGTTTTACAAAGTGATGTATAAAATTACCTAGAAATTAACAAATTCTAATCTTTTAATAACTTTTTCTCATGCCTATCAACTTTCTAAAAATTCAAAGCTTGAGATGATACGAATAGGATTTTAACACTTTATTGTTTGAGTTTTCAGGTCTCCCCTTGACGACACAAATCGTCAGGCGTTAGCTAGAGTAAAATTTTGAACAAGTTCCCATGCATATGGCACACTTGGCCAAGAAAGGGACAACGTAAACGCGCTATACTTCGGGAACAAAAAACGCAAATGGGCTATTTCTGGAAACTTGCACGCTTATGGCAAAACAAAGCTTAAAAACTAGTCAAACGTTAAAATTCTAATGCAAACAATTCCACCATTGTGTGATATACCACAGCGAAAACGAGGTGACATAATTGCATCATGCAGCGCTACAGTGACCTACATTGCAGTATCTGGTAGTTTTGCTGGCGGTTCGAGCGATTTTTCAAGTAATTTCATATTTGCATGTATTTTTTCTTTCAATTTCCGATTTATACAACAAGCTTGGGAGGTAAATTAAAATTTCATGAAAATTGTAAAATATCGAGAGTTCTGCGCCGCAGATTGAGAGATCTGGTAAAAGCATCGAATATCAGGAATTTTCCGCTCAAATCGGGAGGGTTGACGGGTATTATAGTCGAACAAATATGTAAACGTGATGTTGCTAAGTTATCAAAAGAACTGTTTGTGATGATAAAACTACAGAAAAGGCGGGAACGTAAAAATAAACAAAATACTTATAAGGTGTGCTTACTTATTTCCGACGACATTCTCTCCTTGTCGGAAACGTCGTCGGAAGTACTGTTTAAGCAGTTTTTCAGCTTTTGCCGAGTTCTTTCCTTTTTTATCGTTTGCCATCACATGCAGGTATTGTTGTCTTGTCGTCGTCGTCGTTGTTGTTGAAGTTGTTGTCGCTGGTCTTGTCAAAGTTGTCGTTTATCAAACCTAAAATGAGCCCCCCGGTGCGTTGCAGGTACCACATCACTCTTCAGTAATGTTTCTTTAAAACATCAGGTATGGATTGACCAGGCGGAAAACGTAATCTCAAGAGGAATATCAAAGCCCAGCAAAATATCTTTACGAAAGCCATCGAGTCGGATACAGAAGTAAAATCATAGTATTTAATAAAGTTCTAACGTTTCTCTATTATCATCACAACATCTTCAGGCAATAATTTGCAATTTGAAGATGTTGTGATGATAACAACGAAACGTTAGAACGTTATTAAATATTATGATTTTACTTCTGTGTCCGACTCGATGGCTTTCGTAAAGATATTTTGCTGGGCTTTGATATTCCTCTTGGGATCATAAAATTCTAAAGAGTTAATATTTCAGAACAATTTTTTGAATAAAGATCTTAGAAACCTATGTTTTAGTCAATCTTTGATACAATTTTTATATATGGTCTATTCTTTCAGGTCGTTTGTGAGTTTTATTTGTAGGAAATAAAACGAATACTCTGTTGAGAAGAACCTATGAACTATTAGACAGCAACCGGAAATAATATAGACCATTTTGATAGCAGCAGAAGACGGTGGCCTAGAATCAGCAATTGAGCTGTTTTGCAGTCGGTGTTTCATTTTAAAACGTGAAAACATAAGTTAGTTCAACAACTTGGTTTATGTTTTAACAAATTACATATTTATATACTTTCAGAATATTTATATCAGGGATCTTACTGGCGGCCCACGAAGCCTTCTCGTTTTGGCCAATGGGATGACCAAAATTCATGGTACTGCGTAGAACAGAGTAATGTATGGAGTACTATATGGTAACAGTGTAATATATGAAGTAATATATTGTCAGTACGTGCTATCATACTACACCATTGACATTCGACCTTAATACGTTAACTTTTTGTCATCATTCGAAAAAGTGGCCCGCGACCAGTTGTTATATTACAAAAGTGGTCCTCTTCCTGATTCAGTTGAAGGTTCCTGGTTTATAACTTCTTTAGAAAGCTTTTTTACTTTTTCAACTGAAATGCGAAGCGGAAATGACGCTCGCTTGTTTACATTAAAATCCGGGAAATTCAAGCTTAGAAAGGCCAACTATACATCAGAAAATTCGTTTTTGATCCAATCCACTCAAGGTTAATGCCGTTCGTCTTGTCGAAAATGTTGTTTGTTTAAGGTCCTCACTGGGACAACACAGCCGCGTGCGTGTGGTAGAAAAGTGGGACAGAGTCAAGGTTGATTCGTGGGTGTGGCCTAACGAACGATAAAATTGGCTTTGGGGTTTTGAATCTCTACTAATGGCTTGGTCAGAGCGATTAGTCAAGTAGGGAAAAAAGGTTTTCCATGTTATTGCAACAATCTACAGCTCCCATGGCACCCCCCTATAATACCGCTACTGCTTTGTATATTTATATATCTTTATTGAAATTAGAAAGTGAATCAATGCCCCATGTGCTAT
>JBAHVQ010000138.1:1003817-1015345 GCA_036872915.1 Nanipora kamurai
AATAGCAGTTACTTTCATCCTGCTCATCAGCACTACACTGATGAGGCCCGAAAGGCCGAAACGGTTCCGTCTGTAGTCATATACATATACATATACATATACATATACATATACATATACATATACATATATAGGACATTGGTTAACTGAGAGCGAGGTCCGTACGGAATATATTCGCCTGAGGTTTTCGTAAAGACTGAGCGTCGACAGAGCAAGTTCTGTACTAAAAAAAACCCGAAGGCAAATAAGTTCCCGCACAGATCCAAGCAAACAAGGTTAAAAAGAAATTTATATGGCTTTTGGTTAATTTACTCTTTTGGTTTTTGCATTATGTCCGTCTTTAGATGTCGCTGCTCATCTAATCTTACAATCTGTTCATAAAGTTAAAATAAAATTTGAATTCATTTGCCGTTGAAACTTTATGCAAATAGTTTGGAAAAAAACCCCGTTCGCACCGGTCGGAATTCATTCGTGTCGGTCCAGCGCCAGTAATGAGTCAGAACGATCCGACGTGATTGTTCAAAACGGTCTCATGGAAACTAAAACAAAGATCTGTATGGAACGTGAACTCAAATCGTGCCGGTCTGACTTCGTACCGCTCTCATGTAATCAGCTCCGAAAAGCGTATTGACCAGAAGGACAATATCGTAAAATCTCGGACCATTCAGCAAGCAATCAGCTTGCCGAATTTTGCGTGCAGACGGAAGAATCAGCTCAGCCACATAATAAATTCCGATAAAATAGGAACAAAAAAACTTTCAGCAATTTCAAATTCAGCACGTGTAAACTAAATGGCTTGAAAGTTCAGTTTCAAAATGAAAATACATTCTGACTGCACATGAAGCTTTCTAGTTCAGAACTTTTCAGACGTTCGATTTTTGCAATCAAGACACCTTTGCAATAACATTTGCGACAAACTGAAGCTTCAAAGATGGTTATGCGTGCTTTAATATCTGTGCTTTAATGACTTTACTGCAAGGGCAATAAAGGACGGGTCAGTGTTGCCATAACATGGTCTCCCGTCGGACACAACAACGAATCAGAATTCACAAAGTACATCAATTTTATGAAAATTTAGTATTGTCATGTATTCATCAATTTTTAACTTTCAAAAACAAATTATATGCATGAGTATAATAAAGGATTTAACATCGAGAGTGAAGCTTAACGGCTGCAAACGGGCCATAGGCCCCGAGGAGTATTCAAGCTACATGAAGAAGAAACGTTGAAACGTCAAACGTTGATTGTTAGAAATAAGATATGCACTCATTAGTGTACGATAACCGACGTCGTAAGTAGCTATCACGAGCTTTTGAAAGGTTATTACACACCTGAACACGAATGGCGGGTGTGTCATGAGATAATTAATGTATATCACACAAAATATTTTATGTCTATACCTATGATTTTACATGTACGAATGTCATGCAAAGCCACAATTCTGCAACAATCATCCAACATGAGTGAGCTGGTCTTTGTTCTTCTTGCTTAAAGTATTAATCCTTTATTGAGAGCCTTCACCTATGATTCACCTCGTCGTACTAAATGTAGATTGGGCTACCGAAAATTTTTATTACCGTTATGGGGCTTTAATCTCATTCAACGTTTTTTTTTTCTTTCAACTTTTCGTCTTTTTTTCCGTCAATTTCCAGAAATTTTTCCATCTTTAAGAATTTATTTAGTGACATTATTTTCTGTTTGCCAAATAATTTCATTTCAACAACCTTACATAAATATCCCCTTCTAACTTTGCAGGTCTAACTGGCATGGAAGGATCTAAAGGGACTCAAGGTGCTAATGGCAAGAAGGGTTCTCAAGGTGTTATGGGTGATGATGGAAGTTCAACTCCCGGACCAAAAGGAATGGATGGTAAAACTGGCCTCAAGGGATTTAGCGGAATTGTTGGAGATGCTGGCCCTGAGGGAGAGATCGGTAAGGCTTTAGGAAATAGCTGTCTTCTAAATACAGCAGCTAGAATACTGCGTGACATGGTTTTAGTACAAATATCCAATCAACAAAGAGAATAATGAAGCAATAACTTGGATCAAAATTACAAACGTGATTTCAGAAAACACTTTATAGGTTCTCAACTGATACAAGGAGTTAAGCCGTAATTAAACTATGGTAGACTATTTTAAATATTTCTATGTGAAAAACAGCTTTCTTATAAGAAACAACGGTTACAAGCGATCATTTTCTACACAAGAAATCTTTAACCCGAATTTGATTTGTAGCTCTAATCGTAACTTCACCACTACCAGCAAATCTACCGGAAGCTGCGCATGATTCCAATCGATTTAAGTTTAATTATCATATGCCCAAGGAACTCAGTTAGCGTGCTGTAGCAGCAATGTAACGCCATCTTTCTTTGGTTTGCAAATCTGGCGTTGTTCCACTGTAGTTGAAAATTCACGAAAACATGACTTCGAGAACGACGTCCCCTTACCAAAGGAAACAAATTAAATATATAAATTTTAATTCAAAGAGTAAACATTGAGTAAGCTTTCCTTGCACCACATACAACATCACTGGGAGATCTTTGACGTTTGCCCGACAACGTTGCAAACGGTAGATACAAACAGCATTAGGCTGTATTTAACGAGTATCTTCAGCTCATCAATCAGAATTACTTCGTTCGTACAGAATTAGTAAGTTCATCACATATGGTTTGCTTCAGTGCCGTATTAGTCAGTGTAGTAAGTTAAAAGGTTGGTAAGCTACCGAATTTACGCAGAAAAATTCTGACGTTTCGAGCAAACTCCGTTCTTCAGAGAGTGAAACATGTCTTGATATTTTTGCCGTATTATTCAAGGTTCTTTACGTATAGCCGTCTCTTCCACCTTCTGTATGTTCAATATTATACAATTATCTGAAAGATAAATGTTTCAAAATTTGAAATTCAAAATGGAAATATATGAGCAATTAGACGAAACAAAATGTTAAACCTTAAAAATTTGACATAAAAATTGACATTGAGACACTATTTTTTAAACCACTATTTAATGTATTCCAGTCACAAGTAGGATGAAAAACAAACTTTTGTTTTAACCATGTTTCTTGATTAACAATGGTTTGAGTGCATGCAAGTGCCATTTTCGATTGAAATCTTTCGTAACATTTTCTTGTGAAGTCACCTGTTTTACTTCTCTTTCTATCACCTCGGTTGTAAGTGCTTAAAGCTTCGTTCTGTTCAAACTTTATTATTATCTTCATACGACAAACTGGGTGGAAAGTATTTACCATGATGTCTATAGGTTTTATACTACTCCCAGTGTTTGTCATTATCATTGTTATTATCATGATTGTTATTATTATTGTCATCTGAAATTTTAGAGTTCATTTTGAAATATTTAAATGATAGGTCCACCAGGCAATTTAACGAACGTAAACTGTAGTGTCCCTGGAAACTGTCCCAAAGGTAAAAGGGGCCCACGTGGACCTCGTGGTGATGGTGGAGAAAGTGGCCTACCTGGAGATAGTGGACCACAAGGACAAAAAGGTTTTTCTGGAGGCACTTGTCCTACATGTCCACCCGGACCCCAAGGTGTCAGCGGCGACAAGGGGTTAACTGGGGCAAAAGGGGAGAAAGGTAGCCGTGGGAGCAGTGGTTTTCAAGGCGAAACTGGGGAACCAGGTCTTCCAGGAAAAATTGGACCAGATGGTGATAGGGGCCCAAAGGTAAGGTTTTGAGAAACCGAGTATCTAAATTTTGAAGTCCAAAGATACTAACCTGCAAATATTGTAGAAATTATAACAGATTGGTTTTCAGTAATAAAGCTGACCTGTATTGTTAAATTTATCCAATGATTCGAATGAGATCGAACGTTTGTTTTTGTTTGTATAAATATATTGATTGGGTGACTTTTCGTTTTTATCAGGGATACCGAGGTTATTCAGGCGATATAGGAGCAAAGGGTCGAAAAGGTGAACCTGCGCAAGTGGACGACGATGCTGCAGCTGGTGAAGCTGGTGAAAAGGGCGAACTTGGTAGTAAAGGTTTAAAAGGTTTGAAAGGTTATAAGGGAGTAGAGGGTTCCAAGGGCGTTGATGGTACAAGTGGGAGTCAAGGAGAACCAGGAGACCGCGTGAGTAATATCCAAATCCGTATTACACTATACATTTACGTTTATCACGAAAGTAGGCAAGCTGCAACGCTTCGTAAAATGTCATACCTGATAAAAATGATAGATTTCTTATTTGGCCGTTTCTCAGACTTCTATCAACTCCATTTCTAAGCCTCAGACGGGAAACTTTAACCATAACCTTCTGAACTCCAGTACCACACTGTAACAATGGAGCTAGTAGAACTGAGATGGCAGAGCGAAGGTTACAATAGATACTGGTTTGTTCAAGTAACGTCAATTCTACTGTTTTGTAGTCTCTATACGTCTAATAGATTCTGCACTCAAATGATAATTTTTTAGGAAATTACAGCTTGGCGTTGCAAGCTTTGATAAACTCATAAAATTTCTGATCCTAAGAAAGTAATCAAACCTGCAACCTTCTGAACTATGCATCATAGTCGTATGAATCGTACTGGAGTTCAGACGGTTACGGATTGTATTCCCGGCAGTTACTCTGGGGAATCGTCTAAGTTTATTAAAGCTTGAGAAGCATTAAAATAAAAATATTTATTCCTAGCACTTACTCAAAGCACTACAACGTGGGCATACCGTTTCAAGCGAAAATGTAATCCTTAAATAGTCTCTAACCCTAATTCGAACAATTATGATATGCGCAAATCAAATCCAGGAGTTGCTACTTAAAGCACAACCGTAAAATATTTCGCCAAGTTACTTGTATGCTACTTGCAATAACAACCGACAAGACATGTGTCCTACAGTAGCATTTGATTCGACACCACATAATCTTTTGCTAGCAAAACTTTCTGCTCATGGACTATCATGCGAAAGTTTAACACTTGTGTAGATCTATCTTCAAGACAGGTATCAGCGAGTTAAAATCGAGGATATTACATCCAATAAAGTTTCTGTGACTAGGGAGTTACCGCAAGGCTTAGTGCTGGAACCATTATTGTTTAATATTTTCCTCAACGACTTCTTTTATTTTATAAAATCGGCTAAGCTCTCTAATTATACTGATGACAACCAACTATACACCAGCGACTTAGATCCTGCAGTTGTAGAGGAAACCATTAACCTAGAGTTGACAGCCCGTGCAAGTGATTCTCGAATAACAGTCTGATTTTAAACCCGTATGTATTTGCTAGAGGCCTAATCAGCTTCATATAATCGAGATGAAATAAAGTTACCTTATCCCTTTCATTCGCGCAATCACCAGGGGTCTTCCCTTTGACGAGTAAAATTGTCTGGCGTTAGACAGAGTAAAATAATAATGTTGTCATACAACAACTGCATGCATGAAAGGGTTAAGATCGCAAAAGCACAAATGCTAATATAAACTTGAACTAAACGACAAATTTCTTTATTACATACATGTTTTGGCAAAACTCTTGCCATCTTCAGTGCAAATGATAATAGGTTATTTACAAGCGATATTTATATGTGACCTGTTAAACATTACAAGTGAATGATTCATCTAATAGAAATTCTCACACGTGTGTCAGAATGATTAATTAATTATTCAGGTCCGACTATTTAATGGAAGTGGTAGGCGTTGAAGGCGAGATGTAGAATTGTTAATGAAGTGTGATGGACAAGAACAGTTTAGAAGAGGAAAGGAAAAGAAATATATTACTACAGACGGAACCGTTTCGGCCTTATGGGCCTCATCAGTGTAGTGCTGATGAGCAGGATGAAACTGTTATTTACAGTCACCTTTGATGCCTCACAAATGTGGGACATCAAAGCCAATTGCCAGAGTGCTCAAACTGCAAGCAGTGAGCGTGCGCACATATATATATAGATACATATACATACATATATAATTATACATGAACGATTAGGTTTACGAAATACAAAGAGGGCTCAATACTGAACGGATAGAGCAAATAGTATTATGTCACTTACCTCAAAAAGTCACCTAGGGCAAATAGTATTATGTCACTTACCTACTTTTTTACTTACTTAAAAAATGAATCTGTGATGTAGCATTAGAAACAATTCTTTGAGATCTTTTCGGTTGATTGGGAAGTTAGGGTTGTCATCGAAAATTAAATTTACAGCAATGTCAATAGTTTCTTGTAAGGGAATGTTAGTAAGAAGACTTTCTACATCGAAAGATATTAGAAAATTGTTATTGAGGTCTAAGTTGATTATTTCTTCAACAAAAGAAAAAGAATCCTTAGTCGTTTGTCTGATGTTTGTCTGGTATGAAAGGTGACAGAATGGAGCATAAATATTTGGCTAGTTTGTAGTTGTAAGCGTTAATGGAAGGTATTATGGGTCTAAGAGGAGGAGCTGAGTTCGGTTCTCGTGGTTTATGCAGTTTAGGTAAACCGTAAAACCTAGCTGGTTGTGAGCCTTTGGGAAAGATATTGTGATTGGTGTTATCATCTAAACGGCCTTGATTTTTCAGTTTTCTAAGCAGACACTGTAGTTTATCTTCTGAAGAGTGTAGGATCCTTCACTCTCTTAAAAGGATCCTACACTCCAGAGAAGCTAAACTACACTCTCCAGAGAAGCTAAACTACAGCCACTCCAAGTCTTTCTCAAGACTTACACGAACCTTGGACGATCAACTTTAACAAATATCTAATCGATGAGCGATCCTGGTTTTCTACCCAACGATATCTGAAAACGAAGACCTGTCGTTCGTAGTTATGCCCAGTAGTGTAGACAGGAAACGACGGTGGAGGTCTTGTTCAGGTACTTTGTATACAGTCTTACATGGACATGAATTAATTTAGGGTGCGTTCCATTGACCTTATTCCAGAATAAGACTACTTAAAATAAAGCAGAATATCCTTTCGATTGAACTAGTATTACAATTCCAGAGTATTCAAAACAGGTATTCTGGAATTTTCCGGAATATATTCCTATTCCGAAAGAGGGTTAATCGAAATCACCCATAATGTTTCATTCAACTATGACTGGATAACCCACTGGATCGTCTTTACTATATTGTCTTCTAGTTTAGTAATATAATAGTTAAACTAACATTTTGTAAAGCTCAAGTGTTTTCTTTACTCGGTTTCGTCAATGCTAGCTGTCTACGACCAGCAAACTAAGGTGGTACTGGGGTATCTAGCTTTCTAGCACTTTTCTAAGTATTCTTGCTGTTCCGAGAGGCGTCGTTTTCTTCGACTTCCTCAACCTGTACCGTTATCGCAATTTTCTTAATAAATTGTTCGAACTTTATGCTTAGAACGCCCGAGGCTCCAACGTCAACTGGGACTACTTTTACCTTTCTCATTGACCACAGATTCTTAACCTCTCAGTTTTTCTTTTAGACAGAAACTACTTTGCGCAGTATATTTGCTGTTCCTAGCAATGCAGGCTTTTGTTGGGTGGAAATGTTCGGTTTGACTCCAATCTGATCTAGGTTCGCATCTAGGTCATTCTCTAGGTCTAAATTATTACTATTGTTATTTTATGTACACGTTTTGACTTTCGTGTCGCGTTGTTTAGGGGGGCGATGGAATTCCAGGATCTACTGGCTCGGCTGGAGATCCTGGAGAGCCTGGCGCTAAAGGTATGAAAGGAGTCTCAGAGAAAGGTGACCAAGGACCCAAAGGAGAACAAGGAGACAGAGGATCATCTGCCGGAAGTATGTTTTGCGTAATTGTCTTCTTGGCGCGTTGTAGGTCTGTTCACACTGGCCGCGAAACTGTAACGCGACGCAATTTTTCTAATTTCGGAAACGAATAAATTCGTCCGTGATGAAAAACTTGACGAAATAAGAATGACATGATAACTTGTTGATTCTAGTGCATACAAATCCTCCAGAAGTTCATTTCTAGGGTAATTTTGTTTCGCGTCCAGCGTGAATAGACCTTAATTATTGTTGTTGCAGGGATGTGTAAGTTCGGAGACACCTCACTCTCTTTAAACGAGATATGTTTTCGTCCTGCCAACATAAAGAATTTTTTTATTTCACATGATGTATAAAGTTTACAGACAAAATATTTGGCACATGTTAGGGAGAAAATATTGGCTATTATAGAGATTGGAACCTTATTGTCTAATCGTTGCAAAGCTTGTAATTGTGGCTAAGCTCATATGTGTTTATGTACTGTGAAGAATGAATTTTGGTGTGAATGGAAAATCATTTTATGGAATTAATTAAGTCTCTCTGGTTCAAAAAGCTGAAGTTTCTCGCTTGTTTGAAATTAAAATTCTTTATCACCTCAGGACAATCGTGAGACGGCTTATTAAAATTTCCACTAATGCACCTTGATGGTGTTCGAGATCATTACTCGTTTTTTTTTACAATAACCATATGTGAACATTTTCTCTATTGTGGCTTCGATTGTGGAAATGATTTCCATGCTTGTTTTTGTTGGCCAAATGTACAAGTACGACGGAGACAAGAGGATGGAGTACGAACAGTAGTACGATGAAGTACGACGGAGAACGTGACCAGTATTTCTGAAAGGGGGAGATAGGAAAATATCTATTCTCCATATTGTTCTCCAGGGACATTTTTACAATTTTAGGAACCCCCAAAATGCTACAAAAATGCATTTGCCGAATTATAGAAAAAAGTGAAACACGATTTTCATGACAAATAGACAATATTTTGTCGAGACAAAGAATTTGTCTCACCAATGTGGAGGCAATTTGCTCAATTCTCCCGACGTTGTTGCACTCCAGACGTGCTATTTTCTAGAAGTGAAAATGTATATGGTTTAATTTCAGATTTATTCTTGATGGTAATATTATTCTTGATTCTTCCGATACCTTTAAATTAGTTTGGAGACACTTTTTCCTACGTTGTCGACTTTCTCTGTGTCTTGTTTATTCAGTGAAGGAATTTGGGGTTGTCTTTAAAAGGTTTTTAATTTAGAAGTAGCTTTAGCATGAAGTACTGGTCTTTAAATCATTAAAATAACACTGCTCGCGAAGAATAATAAAAAATCGCACTCACGTGTGGTAAAGTATTCATAATAGGTCATGTGAAGCACGAGTGGTGTTATGAATATTTCGACAAACACAATTGAGATTTTTCATAAATTCTTCAAGAACTATAGTTAGTTCTTATACTAATTCCTTCTCAATCGGCTCGAAGAAGAATAGTATTCTTGCGAAAAGTGTTCTTTTTGACTAGATACCAAACAGTGCATATAAAAAACGCTACTCTATTAAAAATTATGATTATTCTTTAGAAATAACATTCTGTGGTAATGTGGCAGCTATTACAGGTTAAAATTAAAAATAACTAACTGATGTCCTAACAATAAACTAAATTAATGAATAGTGATGAGAATAATTGTAGCTCTACGATGAGTCTTTTAAATAAAAGTTAATATTTGATTTTGTTTAAAATACGAAGGCTTTAGTTCATAGGTTTGCTGTCACCTTTCCAGCTTTCGTAAACTCCCTAAAGGTTGATCTGCACCACAGTAAATGATCAACCAGGAATCGGTTGTTCAAAGCTTCGCGGATTGGTTATCTGTCCTTAGCAACTGTGCAACGTTATTCAAACACTAAACAACTAAACTTAAATTTAATTCACTGAATAGGGAGATACACACTGGATAGTTTTACTCGGCAGATAAAATTTAAGTTCGGTTGTTCATCTCAGTGTTGGTATATTTCCAGTTCGAGTCCTCAAATTTTCGGCCACCTCATCTTGCTGGGAAATTATCCTCGAAACTTGTTTATCTTGTAGCCGAAATGGTATTGTTTTTTGAAAAATATTACCTCATCGTTACTTTGGAGTTAAGGCCAAACTAGCAATAACTCGTTTTGTGGGGACACTTACCAGGAATTAAGATGTTGGGCGAAAAAAAATGGAGACCAAAAATACCGCGAAGTTGGGTTTCTGGTTGATTGCATATTCTGTGTCTACACGATGCGATTGTCGGAATATGGTTGTTCGTTCGACTACGAAAGTAAGATACGACTGCCATGTACGATTCTTGGTTATCTCGTTTATTAATCGCTTATAAATGTAACGGTACGCTGCAGCTCCTTGTTTTATTGTACAGGTCGAAACTGGCCCTTGACAAACAGAAACATAGAGGCTCTGAAAGGCTAGCTCGTATTCCCAGGAGTTTAAACTCCCCCCCTTCCCATACAGATGATAACAACTGCGCCGGGTATTTGTCTCTGAACGTTTAGAATTCCACTTGGTAAAGCTTGTGTATAAGGCTGTTTATTATGACAACCGGCCTTCTTATCTCCCACTAGAAATTTATGATGTCCAGAAAAAAGTTAGAACAAAAGTTAAATGTTCCTTCAGAATTTGGAACCTTTCATGGTTCTTGTTCGTCTGCTTTCTATAATTTAAACATTTTTTTCGGTTAACAAAGCAACATTTGAATGACCGTGTAGTAGACAATTTGTAATGACTGCTAATTTTAGCTTGGATCATGTTATACATTTCTTTGTAGTTTGTATTAGTTTTATTGCTGTATTTAGTTACTGTAAGTTCTATTTTTGTTTAGATTCTATTATAACTCGTGTATTTGCATCATTATTATTAGCCAGGATTAACAGAAGAAAACCCATTAATCAAGTGATTAATAAATAATTACAACTATAATTACCGCCATTGTAATTACTGTTATAATTATTTCTAATACAACTAATACTATTATTATCATAACTTTTATTGATATAATAACTAAGGCTGAATGGCAAGGAAAAATTGAAGCTATAATGTAATGGCAGACATGGAGGTCTCTTTGAACATGAGCTCCAGTCATCAGCGCAGTCACTTAATCGAAATGACCACATAGAGGGGCTTGGAATGGGCATCTATAAAAACCTCCAGTTTTTTATGCTTGGCTTTACTTTTTGGTCCAGTCATTGACCGAAGTCAGAGAACCAGATATAATAAACTTCAGTGGATATACTAAGTAAGTAAGATGAATGAAATATTTATTTTAGGCCGCAACTGTCTGACAGATTTTCTTATCCAAGATGGCAAAAAATCAGGACGTATTTTGACCTTGCTAGTTGAACCAATTTGGTACGAATGGCATGAAAATGTTTCTATCCGTTTCTTGTCGATTGACTACAAAATCTGCATTTAAACGGAGTTCCCATATGTTGACTAAGAATATATTCCGGAATATTTCAGAATGACTATTTTAAATACTCTGGAATTAGGATAGTAGTTAGATCGAACGGATATTCTGGTTTATTCCAAATATTCTTTACTCGTTTATTCTGCTAGCGACCAACTTGGCTTGACTTTTTTCCAATCCAACGACAAGGAGTTTCAATAATAATAATAATGATGATGATGATGATAATAATAATAGTAATAATAATAATAATAATAAATGATTGAAACGAAAGCGTGGAAGAAAATGAGAGGATTAGTGGATCAGGATAATTGTCGAATGTGCGGGGAATGTAGAGAGACAGTGCAACACTTGCTGGCAGGATGCAAAAAGTTGGCAGGAACAGAGTATGTAAGAAGACATGACAACGCGT
>JBAHVQ010000138.1:1035497-1049393 GCA_036872915.1 Nanipora kamurai
ATTATTATGTTATTCCGTATTTCGACGGCTGTATTTCGTTGCATACGACAAGCATTAGAGGCAAATTAAAAATTCATTGAAAATTAAAAAATATCGGGAGTTGGATGTGACGGATCGATACATTGAGAGATAACGCCAAATTCCAGGTCTCTACTGCTGGAATCGGGAGAGTTGTAGGTATAAATAATTTTATTTGGAGACTTGTTTTTAGGAACTTATCGGCGGTACGATCGCATGGGATCCAAATTCTGTTATGAACAGTTGTTTTAGTGTTAAAAATTGAGTTTTGTGACACAAGCAATTCATACTAAAATCATTTTAAGTGTTCAACGTACTCGCGTGAGGTTCTTTTTCTATACCCTTTCCTCCACCAAGAACGCCTATGAACATAATTTTAGAGGCAAACACAGCACCCGTTGAAAGATCCTGCGTACACCCCTGCTGGTCTTCATGTAACGGCTCCCAATTTTGTTTGGCTACGAACAGGCAAATAGTTCAAAAGGCAAGAAATCATGACGTCGTGTCTACCGACGTTAGCTTTTGTGCATGTCGAAGTTATGTCAGCTCCGCGGATACTCAAAACCTCCATTAAAGCTGTTTAAAAATTAGTCTTTGCTTGTTTTATTCATAACCCGTATAAACAAAGTCAAGGAAATGGCAGCTCCCTATCGTTAATTCAGACAGGGAGGGAAGCAATACATTTGTTCAGGAAGATCCGTCTTTATACGTACCATAAAAACTGTCCACCGTAAAAACCTGTTTACACAAGGTCTGAAGCCTAATTTCCACTTGCGGAATTTTCCGCTCGCTATGACTTTTTCTTGTTCCTCATTGTTTCCTCATTCCTCTTTGGAACCAAAGAGTTTCCGAGAGCCAATGAGAAGCAAGAATTAGGCAATGTGCGCGGGAAATTCCGCATGTGGAAATCATGCTTAAGTGCTGTGAAGAGTATAAGCTTCCCCCATAAACAACTTCCCTTGGCCCGGTTGTTCAATCGGCGATTGGGTTAATCCAGGATAAGTGAAAACTTTGTGGATTAAATACTCGTATCTAGGAAAGGATTTTTAAACTTTCTTTTTCAGATATCATACAAATATAGAAAGGTGTTCTCCTAGAAAGTTTGAGCTTAAGTCACTCAGCAGAACATGCCAAACAAAGTAGCCGATTAAATTTTAACTCAGGATTAGCAGTAATCATCCTTTGAACAACTGGGCCCTGATGATTGATACACAAGCATCCTCTTCCTACCCAAGTTTAAAAACATTTATGAAGTTTACAATACCAAACTTTCATATAAAATCATCAACGCTTCGCAACAAGCCCCTTAATCAAGATGTCCTTATGTAAATATATATATCTCCGTATATTTGGCTACGGAAGGGAAATTACCGTCCACCAGCTACCTCATTGCACCACAGGTCATCTACCCATTTCTATTCAGTCGGCGATTCACAACAATTTCCAAAGAAAATTAACTATTAATAACTGGAAACGGAAATACTTCATCAAATACCAAATAAATCCTGTTCGAGAAAATTCAAAGGAATCGTCAATCGTGGATATATGTGTCAGTTATACACACCAACCTATATACACGTGGACTGCTGGTACCTCATCAAAATCTGTCCCCGTTTTATCTCTTCAAGATTGCGGATTTATAGGTCCTTGTGCTCATAGCAATGGCTACTGGCCGATATTTCTTCCTCGGATTGTTATCGATGGCCATTCAAATGTTGTAAAATGCCTTCAGTGCCTTGAAAACCAAACTAGCGTTTAACATTTCACAATGTCAACGGTTTTAATAAAAAAAAAATTATATTACAGTGCTCATGCAAACACGACGGCAACGTACAGGCCGACATATTCTTACAAAAGAATTTTTAGCAGTAGTAATACACTTTTGCCCTTCATTAAAGCAAAAGCGATGTCCATTTGAGCGATTCACATCTTCAAAAGCGCTTTTCAAACTTCAATAACGTCAATCGAATTTTAAAAGCACCAAAAGGAAATCCATTTACAACAAGTAATTAAACATTCCGTTAAACTGAAGTTTGATAACGTCGACGTAAAAAAACATTAACATTTATGGAATTTCATTAGCGTCAATCAAAATTCAATAAGACAAATGGTGAAATCAATAAAATAAAAAGTCAATTGGCGATAACGTGTGCGTATATTTTGTACATACAATTAAACGAGATACATGTAGCACTTAAAACGTTGTTTTGGCATGTGTGCGGCTAGAGTGAACGTTAAAATGACTGAACCAAGAAAGAGAGAGAGAATATCGCGGGAAAACAGGGTAAGGTTCATCAGAGCTCTTAACCCTCTCTTCTTGAGTGTACAGTATTTGGATATTATCCTTCTGGCAGTTGAGTGATTGAACCCCAAAGTATCCGCCATTCTAAGATATAGTCTTGTTCTAGCTTTTCAAAAAACAGTATTAACCTTTCCCTGTTACTCTGCGAAATTCTTTGTCTCCTTCTTTGTTCAGTCATCGTAACGCTTACTCTAGCCGCACACATCTGAAAACGACATTTCAGGTGCTATATCTTGCGTAACAATTTCCTGAAGACGTTGCCAGTCTTGGTAGTTGTTATTACCAGTCTTCTTCTTACAACACATATCAACATATACGCTTTATCGCTCAATAACTTTTTCTTTTATTTTGTTGATTTTCTCATTTTTCTTATTGAATTTTGACGCTAATGAAATTTCATAGCTGTTAATGTTTTCTACATTGACGTTAATAAACTTCAGTTTAACGGAATATTTAATTACTTGTTGTAAATGAATTTCCTTTTACCACCATTGAAATTTCGTTGACGTTGCTGAAGTTTGAAAAGCTCTTTTGAAGATGAGAATCGCTCAAATGAACATCGCTTTTGCTTTAATGAAGGCCAAATGGTATAATAAATGATGATAATTATTATAGTGATAATCAATAAAGGAATAGTTATACTGATAATAACAATTTTCGATCAATTATCACAACTTGAATAAAAATTGAAGAAATTAACTATCTTGTCGATTTTCAGATTTACCGTTGTTGTGTATTTTATTAAAACACTCAGTGGTTCCGGCAAGTTTTCGATCAATGACACATTTCATTTGCTATAGCCGTCATCACGCTAATGTTAAACATGTAGAGTATCTTGCTCAAAAGAGCAGAAGTTGAGTAATTTCGTTTTAGAGAAAGGAGGATTTGGGAAGTAACTAGTAACCATGACAGCTGCGTCGTAAACAGAATAAATTATTACCTTGACATTTCTGATTGATGTGCCAAGTTTCGCTTCAATTGAAACACTCGTCTTCAAGTTAAAATGAACTTACCGATAAGGTAAATCAAATTTTTATACCTCATGGCTCATCACATTTACAATTAATTTAAAATGGAATAATTGAATAATAGATAGAGGTACAAGAGCGTGGTCAACGACATTCTTGATTTTAAGATGTCGTTCAAATAAGGAAAACTTTTTGTTCCTTTCATGCACAAACACTTTAAACTGTAAGGGGTCGGAAAGTAAATCGCTGCAAAGTACGTGTTGATTTAACTCTTTAAAGTCCAAGAACATTGATAACACGTCCAGATAAGAATTTGATAACGATTCGTACTGGTTTGATAACGATTCGAAGGTAACGAGTTGTAATGAACGTAGGACTTAATTATGTACCGCCAGCCAGCCTGAAGTCTCAATATATCAAGTATTTATTTCAAACTTATATAAATTTTGTCATTAATGTAAATTTAAATCCTTGATATGAAATAAATACAATTTGACATATTGAGACACTATACCATATATTACGAACCAGTACAAACAGTAACCTTCACTGGCCATCTGAGTCCATGTAGTTCAATGGTTAGAGCATCTGATCAACAGTCGGATGATTAACCGGTTTGATTACCTTCAGGGACTCAGAAAAACTTTTTTGAGTTAATAGCTTGAGAGTAGGTGTTACTACGTATTATACATTATTTATACAAATATTTATAATAAACTTCAAATAAACGAGCAATTATTTAATTATTCCATCTTCAGCACAGATAAATGGTTAATTAATCCACAAGTAGATTCAAATGTCTTTATATATATATACATGGGGTTATAATTTTCAAATTCAAGTTTAAATTACAACGTACAAAATTGCAACGGATAAGATTATTGAAATACTTAGAAGGTTGTTACAGACTGATAAATGTACATACGATACGGTATGCTAATTAAGGATTTTGGTGCTTGTCAGAACATATGGACATATTTAGAGAGAGAGAGAGAGAGAGAGAGAGAGAGAGATATGTAGTTTTGCATTAGGACCTGTTCTTCTGTTGCGGGTTGCAGTTCTGTGTTTACTCTTGAGTTAGGAAATGTAAATGAGTTAAAGCTTGACTACCAATGGCAATGCTTTCTCTACGTATGTCAACTAATGTACCGTCTGCCATTCTTCAGTATACCTTGCTGATTTTGAAGGCTGGAATCATGAGTTCACCTGTCCCGTTTTTACTGGTAAGTTTAGCTCGTACGTAGTTGGAGTAAGGCTTCGCTTTTATTGAAAATAATTTACTTTTTTGTCGTTTTCAGATTGTTCTTTCATCCGCGATCCGGCCAGTGTCAACAGGTATTTTTTTTTTAAAAAAAGATGTTATTTGGAAAGTGTAGTTTAGTGGTACACGTTAGCTATATTTCATGAATAATCAGCAGTTTTGACTGACATTGAGCTTAAGAGTTCTAAACATTTCTCCAGCAGTTCATTTTTGAGCCAGCTACCAATACGAAGTATTACGTAGTCAGTAATGCAGCTGAAATCAGTGCGTTCGGCAAAGTCTTAAAAGAGTTTTACTTTTTTTAAAAATCTTTAGACGCTTGTGCTCAAAAATTGTGACCTGGCAATGTTAGGTATTATTGTTTAGTTGAACGGCTACAAGTAACCTAGAGACGCAAGCCAGGAGTATTTCCCGTCAAATTTTAGTTTGGAAACAGTATAAACAGATTCTTTTTCATTATGTGAAGTGCTGATCTGATTTTCGTCCACAGCGTTGAGCGTTTGATCGTTTGCCAAAAAACCAAGAACTTTATTGAAGAAAGAGGCGATAGCCGAGATTTTTCGGTAGATGATCAAGCTCACCTTTCAGGGATATGATACGTCTCGAACGGGTCCACTTTTAAAGGAAAAAATCAGCTTTTAACGTTGTGGGAATTTTATGCTATTTAAGATCACATTTCCAAACTAACATCTCAGTATACTGGTCTTCTTCAACTGGCCATGCCAGGTGCATCATACGAAAAGATTCGAGTTTCGCATGTTGCTACGAAATCTGGCATCAGTGCCGGAGCTTAACCATGTTACACGTACTGCTTGTATATCCAAGTTAATAACTGTCAACGCCAAATGCACATGAACATACTTGAATATCAGGACTGATGCGGATCGTGTATTCTTGGGTATTTATGGGAGAGTTTTCAAATTAGACGATGACAGATTTACTGAAAATATGTCTTCTGAGAAGTAACAGGCTTTGTCAAGCATTTGTTTCTCCAGTTATGTTTTTCTGATTTCTGGTGGCGACCTAACAACAACAAACTACAAGACTTGGCAACAGCTGTATGACAACGGAGGCAGATTGATGAAAACCACGCTTACGCCATCCTTACTGGAAGGAACCGTGCAGAGGAGGAGGGGCTGGCGCGCTTTAGCCCCCCAACACACACTTTTTGGGAGAATTTGTCTTGTTTAGCGAAAAGGGGTTGCTACTTTAGGTTAGCGTACATATCCATGCATTGACCATTGTTGATAAGATGACTGCTATATTAGAATGTATTAAGAAAACCAGGCTTTAAGTTTAACTTTTGAATAGTTGATGTTGGGCTGTAAAGTTGGATTTTCATAATACGACATGGACAAAAGCTTGTCAGTACTTTTGTTTTTATGACACCGTTTTTGTCACATGCATGTTTTGCACTGTTTATGATTTTAATTTTTTTGCTAAAAGTTCTCTCAAAATGCAGGAAATAGTGTTTCAGAGCCCTAAAAGTTAAGAAAGTTTCTAGGGTGCATGCCCTCGGATCTTAATTTGTTTCGTAGTCATCTAACATATTCCTTAAACACGCAACCAGCTCATAAAAGAGAGAACCTCTCCGCGTAGAATTCATTCTAGCGTATTAAAGCATGAAGAGTTCGTTAACACTAAACATGACTCGAAATTTGACGTTGATTCAAAGCTTTACATTTTTCAGTTACCTACCAAAAGTCAATTTAGAACAAAACATAATCCGAACAGCAGCATCTTGTAAACCCAAGATTTGAGTGAAAAACAAGACAAAGAGGTGAATCAGTGATATTTCGATTTTATCCCAAAATCATCATCAGACTGAAGATGAATGAATTCGGCGGCCAATGCCAATCATTAGTCTGATGATGATTTTGGAATAAAATCGAAATATCACTGATTCACCTCTTTGTCTTGTTTTTAACTCAGATCTTGGGTTTACAAGATGCTGCTGTTCGGATTATGTTTTGTTTTATATCTTTTCAAATTGTCGGCTGGTATTGGTTTTTGGTCAGTTTAGGGGCTAGAGAACTTTGTAGGAAAGTATTCATTAAGTGTAAAGAAGTAAATTACCCATATAAGCCATGAATATTTCAACCTCGTGGATAAAATATTA
The DNA here is from genome assembly GCA_036872915.1 of Nanipora kamurai. NCBI lineage: Eukaryota > Metazoa > Cnidaria > Anthozoa > Scleralcyonacea > Helioporidae > Nanipora > Nanipora kamurai. Next base: position 1,042,166 of record JBAHVQ010000138.1, read on the forward strand.
CTGTAGCTTATTATTATTCATAGTAGGAAATGCAAATGAATTCGTCATCCAATCCCAACCAATAAGCTTGATGCTGTATTTTGAATAACAAATGACTGAAGTACTCAGCCTCTACATGTGCACTCGTTCTGTGTTTAATATGCTTCGACAGTTACATGTTTTGGTCACTCTCTTCGTAGCCGTAAACTTTGTCTGATGCACTTGCAAGAGGGTCGGATTGAGTAGGGAAGTTTTTCTTACATAACACAGTGGCGAATCTAACATTTTCACCAGCACATATAAATGAGATGAAATACATTCTTGTCTTGGTCTTTTTGCGCTAAATTTAGCGCGATTTGTAACCGTCATTTGTAACGCATAACTGTTAAAATCTGTAGTCTGAAGATGATTTGCATAAAATCGAAACTTCACTGAAAGAAGCTGTGGTTATTCATCTACATAGATAATGCACAGTATATTCGGCGTAACTTTTACCCTGTTTTTACTGAAGAAATCAGTTACTAGAGGCTTCTATATTCATTTCCAGCCGATTTTTTTCCCGACGAAAAAAGACCTCAGATATTTCGCCTGGGCAGTTATTTCGCAGTGGTCAATTATTTCCTTTCATATCGGTCATTAGAAGGTTGTGGGTTCCATCCCCGTCTGGACGTCAAAATACATTTCTCGGAGGAAATGAGTTTGGCGAACGTGCACACATCGTCCACGTATTTTCTATTCCAACTGGGTCTAAAATAAAATCGAAGGATTGAGAATCAGGCAAAGAATTTGTCGGTTTATGGTCCTTATGTTCATGTGCTGGGGAAGAGGAAAACTGACGTGTCCAAATTCGTCCACTGGGGGACTGACAGGAAAAGATTAAGAAACGTTGAAGTGCAATGTGAACGATATGAAAGTTTATTATGAATTTTTATATCTTCTCTATCTTTACTTGATCGCCTGTTTATGTGGGAAATCAAGCAGTATATACATTGCATTACAGTGAAGTGCATAAACGGTTATTTTTATGTGCGTTTAGTTGTGAACGTGAAACCTCAAGCTAGTTCTCATCATTTTTTCCTAGTTGTCCAAAGCAATCTTGCACTTTATAAGCCTACTGTGCAGTCAAGCCCATCGGATTATTCGTCGATGAAAGCAGTAGATGGCGATTCAACGACATTAAATTCTATGTCATCAACTGCCCAAAGCGATAAAAATCCCTTCTGGCGCGTTGATCTTGAGAACGCCTACCTCGTGCAAACAGTGGAGTACATTGCCCGACTGGATTGCTGTCTTGATCAGGCGGAGACAATTGAAGTTAGAGTTGGTTAGTCAAATGCTCAGTTGAAATAATTTTTTAAAAAACTTGCTTAACTCTTTCCTGTCCGAGGACTTTCCCCTTGACGAGTAAAATCGTCTGGCGTTAGCCAGAGTTAAATACTAAAGTCTCCATAGGTCACTGAGGATCTATACGAACAAGAAGGAGTTAAAGGGTACGTCTCACAAGTATGCATTCAACGCTCAGATTGTTTGGCGGCCATTTACAATCAGTAGTCTTGTGACTTTCCAACGCTAGACCTTTCACTCCCACATTATTAGGAAGTATCCATAGAATTACTAGATAGTATGCGTGCTTGGCCACGTGGCAGGGGGCACATTGAACAATTTTTTTTCCGTTACAAAGCCGCCATGTTGGATTTATGGATCTGGTGCACTGACCTACATAATATAACGTCATATGGGTCAGTGATCTATTGGCCGACTGTCAAAAAGAGGCTCGAAAGTAGAGCTCAGCTGTTGAATTGTTTTCCTGAGAGGTGGCAGGAATACCACGTTTCGTTCTACTAACCTAATTTCTTCCATACATTTGCCGTATCATGCAAAAAATAAAGAAATTTTCAGTAATCTCGAAAAGAATCGTGTTTGTTTTTGTACAAGAATAGCCTGGGGGAGAGTTCCTCTTGAACAAAATGGCGGATTTGTAAGAGCAATCTAAGGGCAAATCAAGTGAAAATGAAGACTCCCACAGATAGGAGCCCACATTCTATGTCCAATAATTCTATGGAGGGATCCTCTTGACGGGTAATGTTGTCTGGCTTTCGGCAGAGTAAAATAGTTAATGTTGCCAAATGGCAACCATGAGAATGAAAAAGTTAAACGAAGCATATACCTCCCATATATTTCACTTGAATTCTGAACAATCAACTGTCCCCGGGGGATGTTTTTGCGACTGATGTCCGGCGAGATGTCTCAATTTTTCCAGGTGACGGTAGCAAGAAAAGCTCGCAGTGCCCGCTGGGAGAGATTTTCTCTAAATTCCAACGACTGAAATTTCAATCTAATTGTTCCTAATATCAGTCTTTCTAGCTTTATATTAGCGATCAAACGTTTAAGATTGGCAATCAATCGCTATGCCGCTGACATAAAATGGCAAAAACTGAAGGCTCGGGAGTACGATCAGATTCCGAACCTTCTCCGAACGTTGTGCATGTTTACGGTGCTAATGGTTTAGTTTCATTTCGCCGTATTGGATTAACGTTGGCTCTGAGGACATGGTGTAAAACTACAAGACATCTAAAGCTCGCCCTCTTTCCTTGATGTCAAGTGGGAAGGTTATGTCTGCAGCAATGTTGGGAAGCGGTGTCATGTCTTATACGCCCAAACCATCTTACAAACGCACACGTCGTTCGCGGTGGACCTACACTAAAGACCCACACTTGCTGACCAACAGCAACGCAGTCACTACGTGGTCGCCAGATATAAGAATATCAAGGAAGCCGAGTTTACGCTCCTAGAGTCTAGTTAAAAAAAGATACTCTTGGCTCTAGTTGTCTCTTAGGAATAGATAGCAATTAACTACAATTGAATGTTCTCTTTTTATTCAGCTAAAAGCATACATTTGCCACAATTTCCTTCGGGCGTATTGGGAAAAAAATAATCACGGAGTATGACTGAGCTTCAAAACTCAATTGACGATTGAGTTTTTACTACCGTGTTTCGGAAGTAGAAAAGTGCTTGAATATATCTCTGCTCCTTGAGAGTGGTGGCCGGAATGGAATAAAGAGGATGCTCTTTTTATTCAATTATTTTGTCATTTTTTATAAAGTTTATAACTGATAAATTTAAACTTGCTCTTTATAACCTGATTTGTCAGGGCAAAAATTCCGCAAGATAAGGATACCGCGTAATTCGGCCGTTTATACGAGAGAAAATAAGCCGTGGCTATTATAAGCCTATGCTAAAATCAACCTCGAACAGGGCATTTATACGAGCGTTTTCGCGACTTAAATTAGCCGCGCATTATTTCGGTCGTAAACAACTTCATTGGGGGAAATTTACACGAGTGTTCGCGGCTTATTTTAGCCTAGGCTTATATTAGCCGCGGCTTATTTTCTCTCGAATAAACTGCCCTAATGTGTCTCCTAAGGGTTAATATGATTTGGCTGACATAATTTACTGTAATGATGCAGCGATAGATTTCGTCTGAGCATATTTAGCGCGACCAAGAAATGACTCCCGAGACACTGTTTTACCTTCTTAGGTACCAGTCTTGAAAATGATGGCAATTCAAACCCACTTTGCGGAGAAGCTGTAAACATGAATCAATTGGTGAAACACACTTTCCGTTGTGAAGTGAACGGACGATATATTAATGTAAGAAAGGCCAATACTCCAGTGTCATTTGCACTGGTCATTCTTGAACTGATCGTAAACAAAGAACCAACCAGTAAGTTTTGCTAAATCTTCTTGACTACCCACTACTTAAATTCTAAGATTCGTGTGAAATGTGCTGAATAGAAAACTAGGAGACATAGGCATCATTCGTCCCCAAAGCCCTTGATCGTTAAGTCCAGATCTCAAGTGGCCTCGTATTCTGACCCAAAAGTAACGACCAGCCCAATCTATTCCCAAGAGCCTACATTCTTTGTATTCTGCGCAACCGAAAAAAAAATACTCTGAGAAACTGCCATGAGATTCTCAGTTTGATTGGTTGATTGATGTAACAGTTTTATTAATAAAAGCCTGTGTTACTCAATTCGGCTGTCAAACGTTTGCATACGACAGAGTTTCTGAAGCTTACAGTTGACTTGGCTAGAGAAAGGTGACTCAGACTCAAATATTCATCTGTATTTTGGAATATGAGTTATGAAAATTTCTGAGTCATTTATGGATTACCCCGATCTCTTTTCAGTAGGTCTCTTAAATTCACAAATATGTGTTCGGCCGTCGGGTCTACATACCTTTAAACCGATCAACTGTACCGTAACCGCATCTAGACACGTCATCTGTAACTCACTATACCTGCCAAGGCTGGTTACAAATTACCTTTATTTTAAATAACTCTTAAATCTGTGAATTTACCGCCTTAATGAACATTTCCTTTTCCATTTTATCTGATTAAAAGTTAATATTGCACTGAATAAACCTACTCAACACTCAAGTCGATTTTCGACTAGTGTGGGATCTGAAAAGGCTGTTGATGGTAATATTGGGACGAAATTCAATTCGAGGTCGGATATCCTGCCAAATTGGTTGATGGTTGACTTTGAAGAGACAAAACCAGTCGTGAAGATATTTATCGTGCCTAGACAAGGGCAGTATTTGAGCCGCGTCAGTGAAATTATCATAACAATAGGTAAGATTTTCATTGTCCATGTAAAGAAAGTCCAGCCCTTTCATTTTGAACAGAGTTTAACAGACCATGGAGGAGAAGAGGAATTTCCGTTTTCGAAAGTCAATTAGCCGGTTTCTTTTCCATTGTATCTTCTGTCTAAGTTACCAAAAAGTGACAAATTTTGCTTCTTGTGTTGTACAAACCGGTAGCCCTAGTTGTGACGTCATTTAAGGTAAGCTTTCCTCCTGACCACTTTCACATCTCCGATAACACAGTTTATTTGAGGGTTCTTTGCATAAACACAAAGGATTCCCAGTTCATCGGTGCATTGCTATTGGTCCAATGAACTTGGAATCCTTTGTTTCCATACAAGAAACCCCCAAAACGAACTGTGTGAAGAGAGTCGTGAAATTGGTCAATGTACGTATTTTGAATATTATGAGGCAGTCTACTTTAAATGACGTCAAAATTCACTCGTCCAAGCCCCTCCAATATTGCGAAAATTTTTTTGGTGGCAATAAAGTGGGTTTAATCTAAAATGGTTGAAAATAAAATTTATCACTGTTCTACTCAATGACTGACCTTAAAAGATCTTAGCAAAGTCTTAGAAAATTTTTGCTGATCAAACTGTGGAACGCCATGGACTCAGAAAAACTCTGAGCTCCAGACGGGACTCGAACCCGCAACCTTCTGTAGTCCATGGCGTCCTTTTCTGAGTCCATGGCCTTCCACAGTTTGGTCAGCAAAAATTTCCTAAGACTTTAATAGTATCAAACTGCAAACTCGAATCCTGGAGGGAGGAAATAGAAGCTCTTTATTTAAGTAAACAACCTGATAAATTGCATACTTTCAGCAAATCTTATTAAATACAATTAAAATTCAGATTGTTCTTAGTTAATTTCTAAATTAAAACCGGTTAAAACTTACATGACGGATAAAACCATTGTGAAAAAGTTAATAATTAACAAATTAAATGTTACCATAAATATGGAATTAAGAAAGTAAATTACTCTGAAAATAGACAAAAGATGAGTTTGAAGTGAAAGATTGCGTAAAATTGTTTTGTGGGACAAGAGTCGGTGCTCAGTCTGAAAAATTGGACATGACTCTGATTTATCTGGGCAGGAGTCAAGCAGAAATTAGAATGCTCCGTAGGCATTGCTGAACGACTCATGAAAGATAGAAAGGGTTAGGCAAAAGTCGAAGAAGTGAAACGTAACGCGAATAACTTCGCGTCTTTTACTTCATATCATTCTGAGTGGTATATATGATAATTAGGTGATGTTGGGAAAAAATTATGTGAAACTTAAATGATTATTCCTCATAGGTGATAGTTCAGTCGATAACGGCAGGTCCAATCTATAGACCAAGCTATGTGAAAATGATTACTCCTCATAGGTGATAGTTCAGTCAATAACGGCAGGTCCAATCCCAGGTTTGGCGAGATTCACGATTTGTCACGAAGCGTTTGGACTGCCCTGTACATGGATCCTTTAATGTACGGTCGTTATGCGTACTTTGAGTCATTAAAGGCTGAACAGATGAGCTTCTTGGAGCTGGAATTTTACTCTGAATCAAGACGTAAGTACTGAAATAGTTGGTCAATTTTGGAACTGTATATCATGCGATAACTGAGAAGATGAACATTTGTTTCAACAGCGTATATAGCTGAGCGATCAAATGGACGTGGTCGACATGACAGGACATTTTACAACGGTCATTTAGCCGTCTTACCGTGTCACGCTTATGGAAATCCCAAACCTCATGTGGCTTGGTTGGTGAACGGAGTTGTCTTACAAAACAGAACAACAGATACAGACCTTGTGTTGACTGTCAACCTTACTAAAGGATCCAGCCAGAAATACGAATGCTATGCGACAAATATTCATGGAAAGGATTATCACGATGTGACTTTGACTGCTGCAGGTATGGAATACCATAGAGTAAAATGGCTAAAAAATAACGTTGATTGGATTATAATATCCTCCTTTCTCTGATGGGAGAATGTCTGCTGAGGTAAGGGCAGCTGGATGAAAAGTTCGTTCTTCAAGCTTTGTTATTACTCAGAAAAGTTCTGAGTTTCCCCAACGGGAATCGAACCCACGTCTCCCGATTGCCGGTACGGTTGTCTTACCACTAGACCATGAGGGCTCAGACAGCAGATCTGATGTAAATTTGGGACGCTCTGTAGATTGAATTTACTAATATGTAAGAGCAGTTGCTTCTGCGCGACGCTTCAGTGCAGCGTTGCACAAAAGCAATTCAGGCTCAATTCATGTCTTTGTACTCTTATAAAATAAACATTACACCAACGTTATGCAAGTACTCAACTCCTTAAGTAAACTTAATAACAGTAAACTAAATCTCGAAACCTTCGTGGAAACTGACATAAAGATAAACGTGTAGTCACCCCCTCTTTACTCGATAAAACAATGTCTAAATTCCTTCCCTCACGAAAATTCCACGTGACCTCGCACGTCTGATTTCATGTAATCACATGTGAAAAAAGCTAAATATGTTTCAATTTCACGTATAAATATTTTCACATATAATTTAATTACACATCTTTTACACATGTCTTTCACATGTGGATTACAAGTGGTTCACATGTGATCACCTGTAATCTAAAACCACTAC
>JBAHVQ010000138.1:1077253-1101539 GCA_036872915.1 Nanipora kamurai
ATGCAACGTGTGCCCGTGTTTTTATGCAAGTTTAGTATGCTTCTCGTGTCAAATATTCACTTTTAAAAGCACCAGCAACGACGGCTGCGACACCCCTTTAGCTCGAGTAAACGCTTAGTAAGCGTCTTGTTTGCATTTGTATCTACCAGTCAGGGTCAAAACGAGAGGAGAGGCTCGAGTTAAGGGTGGGCTGACTCCTGGGTAAGGTTCTATAAAACTCTTGATCATGATTAAGTCAGCCGGTTGATTAAAACGTAGTTAAATTCTTATCCTTTGTTCCTGATTGGCTATAACTAAGCACTGATCACGATTAAAGTTAATTACCTTTTTACACAACTGGCCCTCGTTTACGGCACGAGCTCCGCCTCCAGCTACCTTACCTTTATGAAGTCCAGTGTCAAGGGAAATAAGTGACCACTGCGAAATAATTGGCCGTGCATAAGAAGATTTTATTATATTTTTCAGAACTGAGCTACCCCAGCTTTCAGAGTGAAAAAGAAAAGAACATCTATCATGGAACCTTGCAAAATTGCTCTTGTTGGTTCGCGACCGTTTTGTATTTATTTCCTGTGATTTTGTGTTTTTTACAGACGATCGTGGATGCAAGTTTCCCCAGCGCAAGCAAAAATCTTGTTAAAGTCCATGCAGCCGTGCAACCCTTTAACTTCACTAAGGAATGTTTCAAGAATATGAAGGTAAAAATAACCTTGCAAACGCTAGATAGGGTAGTTCTTCAAAATCCCTAAATTCTTCAGGAAATGTGGTTTGTTGCCTTTCCAAAATTGTCTTTACTGTTTGTCGCGAACATTCGCGAGATAATATGTGTATATATATTTATTTTTTGCAACACGTACATGCAAACTATTCCTAGGTTCTGCAAATCTGTGTGGATATCTTAATATCTTGTTACAAGACGTTGGAATGTACATTTCTCCTGCTTTTTATACCCTTGTTTTTGTATAGTTGGTCTAATACATAATTCTCTGGTGACTTCATCCGATGTCAGTTTGGTGATCGACGATAGACCAAACAGATGATGTCTCATCGTTACCAACTCGTGTGACAGTGTTTTCAGATGTTACCTGTTTTTAATCAAAAACCTAACCAGCCCACTTACTCTTTCTGAACACGTTTTACACTCTGACTTAATCCTGATTAAGAATCTTATACAACTGGGCCCTGCTGAATACAACTACCAGAATGCTTTTCGAAATCTTGTTTGTGATGTTAGTCTGAGCAATTGTATTCCGGTGTACTTTGGAAGTTAAAAATTCGCATGGGATAAGAAAATACTGCGAAGTATTCTGGTAGTTGTATTCGGCTGAGTTAATAAGGGGAACCAGCTCTTGTCTTAAGTAGCGTGCGTCCTATTTCCCTCATATAAATGGCTCTGATGTTTTCCTTACCGCAAAGTCTTGTTAATGTTTTTAAGGTGATAAGACAGCTGGATAAGAAGTTCATCATCTGTCATTACTCGGGTAGGTAATAAAAAAATCGAATAAATAATGATATTTTCGCAATCTCGTGCGACATCTTGGTCTTTTTACTGTGTTGTGTAGGCAGTGGCAACAGAAACGACGATTTACTGGTGATAGTCGATCAACATGCCGCCCACGAAAGAGTTCGTCTTGAAAACTTCACCAAAGGTAACGAATATGACAAGCAAAGTATGCAGGGTTCCCACGATCCTTGAAAATCTTGGAAAGTCCTTCAATTCAAAAAAATTCCCGAGTCTGGAAAGTCCTTGAAAAGCAGTAGAAGTACTTGAAAGTCCTGGAATTTTCGTCCGGGTACACGGACAATAATTTAAGCATGCTAAGATTACTGATTTTCAATGAATTGTGAAGTTTGCTGGTGATAGTTTAAAACTTTCCTGGTCTGGCGGCTTTTCCGAAACAAATATTCAACTTCATGTGTAAGGAGACATGTATGTTAGTAACCAAATAGGAAAATAGGAGCAATTTTCCAAGATGTTTTTCCAGTTCTAGGTCTATAAATTTACTTAAAAAGTCCTTAAAAATCTTGGAAGAGTCATTCAATTTCTGGTTTTTGAAAGAGTGGGAACCCTGAGTATGTGATGGTAAACGAGCGAAAAGAAGTCGAAAAAATACTTTAGCTGTAGTTACGTATTTCCGACTACACTTTTGGCGGTGCGTTCTCTCCGACCTGAATGCATTTTTTGTGATTAACACTTCGGTTGCCCAGAGCGTCCGCGCTGCAAACCTTACTCACAGTGATATACCCGGTTTATTTTGTGTATTTCTTCTTTTCTGATTTCAATTAATATACAGACTTATATTCGAGTTCCTTGGATGCAACGAAGCCGGCAAGAATAAAATCCTCATTCCTTATCCCACCATGCAAAATCTTCTTTTCTAATCACGAAGTTGGGCTCATGCACGCCTTTCGAACTCAGCTGGAAGACATGGGGATAACGTTCGAGGAAGAGCTACGGTCGCCCGACGAACACCAGCAATCAGTTGCAATCAAATCTGTGCCGTCGTTGTTTCTTGGTCGTGAACGGTCCGAAAGTGAAAGCACATTACCCACCGGTGTAGAAACTATCATTGAGGTACGTTTACAATTACTTCAATCAATATTATGTTTAGACAACGGAGATACCAAGGCCAGGGATAACTGTTAAAGCTTGTCCGACTACCCGAAACTGATTGGTATTTTCGTCATATTGGTAATTTAATACACAGTAGAATCACTCTTCCAAGCTCCTGCCTTGCCATAAAGGAGTGCCGGCTGAAATAGAGGAATAGAGGACAATCACCTACCTACCTATTTTTTCGCAGCTTGTAATGAGTTAATATTGTAGACTGCCTGGAGTATTACGATTAGCGTGAAAAGTGTAATTGTAAGAAGTACTGATGGGAGGTAGGTTTCTGCTGGTCATTAAATGTTAGTGGGAGAAACCAGCTCTTCTAAGTTCCCCGTTTATAAGCCCACGGTTCTAGGTCTAGTCCTTTGTGAACTAAAAACTCCTTCAAACTGTAAGCCTTCCCGGATATGAGCCCACCTTCCCTTTACTGCCATGTACCTCACTTAATTGACTCTAATAAAGTGCCGATGTAGTTTGTCTGTTATCCGTTATGAAAAATTTATGATGCCCTTTGATTCGTTTGTGGAGAAATCGGAAGTTAACTTGGTAAAATCCGCTGTTTTAAATAAAGCATTTCGTTGATGAAGGAGTACTCCTGTTTAGTAGCACAGACTTATCACCTAAGAGTAAACACCAATGTTAATGTCAGTGTAATATACCAGTCGTACACTTATGATGTAAACTAATGTCAAACATTCATTACAATTATGATTTCAGGAACTTATCAAAGAACAAATCGAGGTTAGATATTTCAAGTATTAATGAATTGCTTGTTCTTATTAGTTGTTACGGCATACAAAGGGTAATATTATTTTGCCCGATTTCTCTTTACAGATCCTACTATCCACCAAAGGAGCTTCAGCAGTTCTACCCAAATCAATGGTGAAAACTTTGAATTCACAAGCGTGCCATGGTAATGTAAATTCATTGACCAATGAACTAAACGGACTCAAGGAGCGTTCAAATCAGAGGGCTTGCGTCCACACGACAACGCCACAACGCAATAAACAGTGATGGGTCACCGCCATATAATTTTCATTTATTATTGCTTTTAAATGTAGTAAAGCGACACAAAAAAGTTACTGACGCAATCAAGCATCGCTTAGAAAAAGCGGATTTATTTCTGGGTTTTCCACGACTTTACATATTAGTAGTTATCCGAAAGAAAAACATCCATCAACTGTATTGTTGTTGGTGACTGATTCTTAATGACGAATTAAAAATAACCATGTTCTGTCGTTTCCGGTCATTAACTCCAACCAATCAGGATAAAGCCGTCCTCCGTTTCACCGTCCACACGACAACGCACCGTTTTCAAAGTCTTCGCTTTCGAAAACGTTGATTCAGCGTTTGCGTGTGGACGGTAGGCGACAACGAATTAAAAAGGTATCTAAAAAGGAATTAAAAATGTACACGTGTGACCGAGGTCTGAAATTAGCTGAACTAGTTGCGTTCACATGACCAGTTTGGTCGAGGTTTGGATTTCATACACAATTGATCCAGCCCAGCTGCAGTTGTTTCCAGACTTCTTCGAACGGGTGGACTCAAGTCCGATCCAAATTCAGTCCGACTTCAATCCGATTGCGTTCGTACTAGGTAAATCTCAGTCCAAATCCAGTCCGAGTCCGCTGATGTGAACGCATCTTTAGATGGTAGAGCGAAGGTTACTTATTATGCTGATTCGTGGTTGAGCTATGTTCTGCTTACTACGGTCTCCCACAAGTCATCTTAATCCACACCAAGTTACCAACTGTGCCGAGTTTGTAGGACAGTGGTAGTCCACGCGTCTCTCACCACTGTGACTGGGTACGATTTCGGCTCAGTGTGGTTTTCTGATTAAAGCTACCTTGGTCACATGTGAGAAGAGTGTTGTCCAGTTTGACTCCACCAAATACCACAGGTTTTCTCCGTGTACTCCAGTTTCCTCCTGTCGTAACACTGCACCCTTGAGGGATGGTCGTTACTGGAACTCTAGGGAGAACAGCGTAGTTTAGCTGATAGGGTTATCCAGTATAAATAAAGAAACTTTACTTTTACTTTACTTTTTCCTCATCCCGTACAATTTAGCACCCTAACGATCAAGGCCTGTGACCATTGCCTAATTTCTGCAAGCTCAAATCGGAAACACCATTTAACTGATCCCAGATGTTTTCGTGAAACTAGTTCTGGTCTTATAATGTTCAGGAGCCGAATTGATTGAAGGTTTGAATTATTTTTTTTGTTACTTATATTGTGTAGGAGCAATCCGGTTCGGAGATGTTCTGTCCTTGGAAGACTGTGAAGATCTCATTGGATCACTCTCAAAGTGCGATCTTCCTTTTCAATGTGCCCATGGAAGGTACTGCTGGAAATTCTTTTTGGGTGTAAAGTTATTCTATGGAGCACTCTGCGAGTTCTTTCACCGATTGGCAGTTTTGTTTCTCTAATCGTATGTTGTTGGGCAGGGTATTGCTACTTCTACTCAGTCACTTAGTCTTGCCTTGTTGGCGCTTGTTTCTTTGTTTGTTTGAGTTATTTGGTCTCTGTTCGATTGAATTCCGATCCGAGGATTCTCGCTCTGAACAGCATTTTTCTTGACTTTTGCAGACCTTCCATGATTCCACTGATTAATGTAAAGTTAACCCAAAAAGAGATGCCGAAGAAAGTGAGTGTTTGTTAAAGTAAATTTTATGCCCCTGAAATTTTGGGCGAAAACCGTCGATAGCAGCGAGAAAAAACACATCCGAATCAGTTTTGTCGAAAATAACAGATTGAAAAGGTTGCATACTACCGATCAACTTGAATATCCGCAGAGTTCGTATGTTTTTTGAAAATCCAGCAAATCCTGGATTTTTATCCATGTTTTTATCTTTATTGCAAAAAAGTCTTGAGAATTTCTTATTCCTTGTACAAAATCTTAGTGCAGCTTAATGATTTATCGATGACCCTCGAGAACTAAAACGAAATTTTGCCACATCTACTGTCACAGAGTTTTGTTTTGTACTTTCCACAAATTTAACGAACCGCAGTTTTTTGTTTGCTTATCTACCTTTTTGTTTTTATCATTACTGCAGCTATATATTTTTATTATTGCAAATTTTATTATAATTATTGTATCATATTCTTTATTGGCAAATCATTGCTAATAACTATAATTTATTGACTATATATGACAACTCTGAATCAATTACTTTCGTGATGAATTGAGATATGATGATTTCTAGATGAGAAAAAAGATTTTAGATGGTTTGTGAAAGTTGGTTAGTGTAGTTTTAATGAAGACCGTTGATGGAAGTGACTGATGTTTAGACTGAAGAGGCCGTCGAAAAGTCGGTCACAATCTTTCTCAAGACTACACTAAACTGGACGATCAACTTTTACAAACATCTAAGTTGTAAAAACAATTCACTTATTTAAAAAAAAGATTTTGTGAGTGAACCCAACACAGAGACTTATCTGATGTCATTCTCATGAATGTTATAGAGACATGAATCACGCCATTTCAATTAGAAACATAACTGAAAACACCTGGTTACACCACTTATTTGCAATTAGGCGATTTATTTATTCAAAAAGACATCCTTCATGTTTTCATCACGATAATGAAACCCCCCAATAAGTTTTATATTTTGTGTTAGAAATAGGATGTTCCACTCGATGAATTTAAATAAAGGCATGACTAATTCACAGAAATAAACTCAAACAGACATTTCGTCGCTAAACCTGCATTATATTAAGGTCGATAATATTTACAATATCTCTGGCGGTTTCGCCTCGTGCCGATTTACTGATCGCCGTTAAAAATAGCAAGTGACTTCCTTGTTGCTAGGCCGTTGATTTGTTTTTATTTCTCACATTTCATTGGTTAATTTTTGTCACGTGTTTCCTTTTAGTATAAAACCTAGTCTAGACGCCATTCCTCATTTAGAACTCGTTTCACTCTCTGACGAAGAGCCATAGCTCGAAACGTTAGAATTCTTTATGATAAATTTGGCAGTCTACCAACCTTCCAACTTTTTGTGCTGTTTTATACTGGCTACCCAGCGTCCCATTTTTATATATAGTAGGCTACTTACAAAATAGATGAAAGACAATACCCTTTACCAAGCCGGTATTTCCGTTCGCATCACTTATTGTTTCATCACCTATTTCTACAAATAGCTTTCTATATTTAAGCCGAGACATTCTAAATATTATCATAACTCGGAAGATATTGAAGGTTTAGCGACCAAACTTCTGTTTGATAAATTCTTTATATTACTATGTCTTAGTAATGCATTTATTTGAATTCTTTGACATCGTATTTCTCACACGATTGAGATTTCCGCCCGGACCGTAATTGCTATAGTTTTATACTTGATGGTTAGCTGATAGTCACCGTTGCCTGTTGCGAATCCGTGGATGTGATTGACTTTCTCATCGTGTACCATTCGCTGACAGACGACGACCCTAGGTAGATTGGCTTTCAAAAACGAGGATTTTTCAAGATTTCGTGTCCGAAAATGCCCAAAAATGTTGCTTGCTCCTTGCTGCCAGATATATTGTCTAATATAACCATCACGGCCTTGTTTTCTATTAACGGTGAACAAACTTGGCTGCCCCTTGTTGTCTAATTGCTTAATTGAAAAAAAGAGCAGGTTTTCGAACTGTGAGTGTTTTGTAAAGGAATCACATTGATACTAATGATGTTCATCATGATTTCTAGGCTGTAAAGTTACCTCAGCTCTGGAAGATTAAGAGACGGATGGCCAACGAGTTGTAAAGGTGTTATGAATGTTTCGAAATAAATGGACTTTGATGTTCGGTATGCTTAACTCTTTTGGTCTAAGGCGACCCTTATTTTACTGTGGCTAACGCTGGACAATGTTTCACTTCAAAGGAGGACGGCAGGACGAGAAGTAATATTTAAAGGCCGAGAAAGAGGACTTGACCGGGTTTTCAAGTACTCGGAGGCGAAGCCGAGGACTGGAACAAATCCTCGTACTTGAAAACCCGGTCAAGTCCGATTACGAGGCCTTTGAATGACTTCTCAAAATCATATTTCAAAAGTCCTTGGACTTGAAATATTATTTCTAGTCCAAGGACTGGAAAAAAATAGTTCAAGTCCTCTGCCCAGTACTTCCCTGGTATTTCAAGCTCGCTCACTTGGTACAATTCTGTGCGTCTGATTGAACAATTTCCTCATGAATTATTAATGAGTTTGAGAAGTGTAATGATATACATTGGGATCGTATCTCACTAGAGGATATCCAGCCGAAACATTATGCCAGCACAAACTCTTTGTTTATTTCCCTGTTGTTTTCCGGATGACTTAGGACAGTAACTTGCACATACGTCGTCCCTAGCGTTCAACCAAATTTTTTTCCATGTCAACGGACTTTGGTCCCCGTAGCTTGACCTCTAAATTTATACCAGCTAATTGGTATGCCGCTTATTGATGGTGTCTGACCTTTCCACTCCGCCGTGACCTCAAGGCGTCACACCGCCTGGAAAAGATTACCATACAGTAATTGTGTCGTAATTACTTGTAAAAACGTAGAGAAGGTCTTCATTGAACGTTCGCTAATAAATTAAATTACAAATACCTTCGCTTTGCGTATTTATTAAAAATAACGTCCGCGCGCCTCAGTTAGGTCTTGTCTATGGAGCTGGGAAGGGCCCTACATGAGCCGGGTAAGCTGTAGTAACCGGGTTGACTTGTGTCATGAAGATCTTTCCAGTAAAAGATTAACAATAGATATTTTCTGCAGACAGAAGAAACCGTTATTGCCTCGTAATTTCATTTCGATTGTATTTCGTTACCGTGGTAAGATCTTGAGCAAAGTGGGCATGTCGGCTAACCGGGCGAGCCTGACTTGTGTAGATTCCTTGCACTAACACTAACCCTTATCCTAACTCCAGTCTTAACCCTAATCCTTGCGGTAACCTTAATGATAATCCCAAAGTTAACTACCCACGGCGACCACCCCCTCACAAGTCTGCATGCTTATTGTAGGATTGATTGGAATGTTGGTCTCCAGTTACGACTTATCGTTGCGCTCTCGCATGTCTCAGATGCCATACGACGTGTAAAAGTCAGTTTGATATTAAGATTTGTTCGACTCTTTCACGGCCAAAGTCGACCACAGTCGACCTTTTGTGACATGTTTGTGGAAGTGGATCATCCAGGTTAGGATAGTCTTGAGAAAGACTGTTGGTGGAAGTAACTGACGTTTCGACGGCCTTAGCGGCTGTTATCTCCAGAGTCAAGAGAATTTACTCTTCTCTTGACTCTGGAGATAACCGATGCTAAGGCTGTCGAAACGTCAGTTACTTTCACCAACAGTCTTTCTCAAGACTACACTAACCTGGATGATCAATGTTCACAAACACGTCACAATTCTCCCAGGTTCAAAGCATTTACTTTAAGTCGACATCTTGTTATTTTACTATCGGAAACACCAGCCAGTTTTTATTCGTCAAAGGGAGAAAATCTGGCGGTCAAAGGGTTAAAATGTAAATGATACAAATGTCGACGTTACACTGCATAATGATTTGTTAGCAAAATCTGGTATATCTTTGAATTTATGAATAGAAATCACTTTAAACTGTTCGGGACCATGTATGTATCACATGGCGTAAAGCAAAGTTTCAAACCACTTTAATTGAGTAATGTCCGAGATATACGTGATTTTCGAATAAGCCATGATGTAGTTTGACGTAGAAAGTTGTATCATTTTCTGATATTCCGAAAAAAATCTTGTACACCTGCGCAAAAGTCCCTGAAAATCTTTTACAATCTTTGAAAATCTTGAAAATCTCTAAAATAATTTTAAAAATCTCAAAATTTCACCGAAAAAAAGATCCCGATAATCTCAGGAAAATCTTAAAGAATCTTGAAAATCTTAAATCCTTCAAATCCTTGAAATCAAAATAAAAATCCCTGAATTTTTCGGAAAATCTTTTCGTTTCAAGAAAATACTAATATCCCCAAAGATCTTATGAAATCTTAAAACCTTACCAACAATTCAGAAAATTCCGATCATTTCTTGTAAATCTTATTAAATTTTAAAAATCTCTAGAAAATCTCAGGAAACTATCAAAATTTCAGTTCGTGTTCTAGTCTGAATCCGCTGATGTGAACCACTGACCTCTATACAAACTATAGTTTTATAAGGATCATTCTTTCTACTCTCTCTGTTTTATAGAAATCAGTGAGCCGAACCCACCACTACAAAACCTTAATACCCATGTAGACAGAGCCTGAGGTGTTACCCCGCTTGCTGTATGGTAGGTCACTGCGGGTTGAATCGGGTCCGCCGGTTGACGCAAACATGAACAGAATGCGAGGAATAATAAGCATTTGGACATCGAAACGGTGCTAAAGCATCAGCAGTTTGTGCGTGCCTTACGAATTCAATCTGCTAAGAATGTATGTGATTGAAGAAAGGAATTATAATTTAAACACGCCAAGATTCGTAAACCTTTCTTAGCAATTAAATTGTGTCATGGTTGTGTTTCGCGTTTTATGCCGGGGGATATATTTTCATAGTATGATAAAGATGTGTGGGAGAAATACGGCTGAGTCTGTTGATCTTATCAGATTCTAATTAGCTATTTAGTTAACAGACAAAATTCCATCGCTAATTCTAAATCCACATTCTGAACAACAAAAACGCTGGTTGAAATTGCTTTGCAACCATTTCATCTGCACTGTAACCTTACTTAAATTTCGGAAAGGAATTTCCGGGAAACGTTACCATTTCAAGCAGGGCTTTTTGATCTAGAAGTAGAGGAGGAACTCAGATTCCTTGTGAATCAAGTCGCTCGAAGAGATCCACTTAGTTAAAAAAGGCATAAATGTTTGCGGGATGTTGTTCTCTTTTCATTATTGAACTATATTTGGCTTTTATTTTTGTCAGCTCTTTTTTACTTTACTCTTTTATGCGCATCAAGATTTCAGGTCGCGTTGTTATGGCGATGGTCTCGAATAGTGTCATGTACTTTACGCTGTGGTAATTATTGTAAACTGCTGTGTGAACGAAAGGACTCTTATCTGTTCATCGACGATCGATTACATGTGTGCATTGTGATGGCGATGCGGTATGGGTTCGGTTTAAGTTGGGGGGCCAGGGCGTGTCTTGTCACTTGATGTCTACCATATCTATTTGCTCACCTGCTGGGCTTAATTCTCTTCGCACGACACGCTCAAATCATTTCCAACAAATGCTCTGTAAAGTAGGCAAAAGAGTTCAAATGTTCCAGTGTACTATCTAGACAGCTCAGAACGTCAGTGGAATTTAACTGATGCGCTCATAAGGCTTGTCAGTTGGCCAGGGCATCCACTGACCGGATTTCGAAGCGGAAATCGTCAACGGGGACCTTGAATTCGGAAGTAAACATTGACGCTCGCCTCATTGAGCTCGAAGCACGGAGTCGACATGGCTTCCACAAACGATGTTGAATTCGACGTGGTCGTAGTTGGATCTTGTATGACAGACCTTGTCAGGTAAGATCGCAGCTACATGCTTTTGTTCATAGTGGAATACAGAGCTCTCGCCAAAGTGCATATGTACAAACTTTGGATCTTATAGTTACGTTAGTCGATTGCCAAAAGCCGGGGAAACTATTCAAGGAACAAAGTTCAGTATGGGATTTGGTGGAAAGGGAGCAAATCAGTGCATTATGGCGGCTAGATTGGGCTGTGAGGCAGCAATGATTGCTAAGGTAAGACACATTCGATCTACGTTTGTCTCAGTTCTTCACAAAGTAAAGGTCCAAATGCGACTGTATATTTAACACGTTTTTAATTTCGTAATTATACAGGTACGTACGCAGACATGCACGTATCCCAGCCCGTTTAAGGTCAACACAACGCAAGCTCATTTGGGTTATTTGCAGCTATCCGTAAAACGCAGTTGAGAGCGTCTTTTGGGCTACAGCAGGGTATTTAATTCAGTTTCCCATAAGGTGCTTTACATTCCAGTTTCGTTCACTGCATTGTTGAAATGCAAACGCTTTTATAATAGAAAATGTGTTGACAGCGACGTACCTTTTCCCGTCTTCGAGCTTCGCCTAATTGGACTCGAACTGCAGTGTTGAAATCATCGCTTGCCGGCCTTACGTTTTTGTTCAACGTGATTAAAAAATTCGTTTGTTTGCCAAACAATGCCGTGTTACCCGATTGATTGTATGTATTTCGACGCAATACGTAGTCGCAGCAAGGCAGCCAAGGGTCATCGTAATCATAGTCTCATGCCCTTGTCGAGGACCACAGCCCACCCCTCATAACCTCGTGCAATTTGTGGACTTGTCGAGTTACACTCTCTTGCGTTAGATTCTAGAGATTATACGCCCGTAACAACAAGCTGTTTGTCACGTTTGGTCATTAATTGATTTCCAAGCATTCGCTATCTGTTGCCCATGTCCTTGTGCCGTAAAGTCGACGTTGTTAATTTTATCAGGTGTATAAAAAATCATCAAGCAATCGGTATATGTAAGAAGGAAAAGGGGTATTTTACGATTTTCGTTCGCAACTAAAATGCGTATTCGATGTTGGCCTTCACAGCCAGATTACAACTGTTGAAGTTTTGAGCGGAAATTTGCAGAAACATTAAGTCAAACCGGTTTTAACGCCCAGACTGTCGCTACTGTTATGCGTAATTATATATATCGATGAAGGACCCCCAGCTAATAAGCACAAAAAGTTCAACCTTTTTGTTGCAAGGTATAGACTGATTGGGGGCATTGTTTTGCTTAATGGGCCGGCTGCTGAAACTGTGTTATTAAATGACATGGAGATATCGTTTATCGCATATATCTTGGCATAATTTACCAGCTCATTGATATCGACGGTTCTTTCAGCTGTTGCTTTCAATATGGAGTAGATTGTTTACATTTATGAGTTCAATTCGTCGGTTTAGCGAATGGGATCGCGAACAACTACCTTCCACATGTGTATTGTCCCAAATCCATTGACACTTCTGACATTAATAGATTTAATTACTTGAAATCTTCTAAAACCATCAGTCGTGTAATTCCTATGGAGTGTAAACTCAAATATGTATACAGCTATCTCAAACGTTGATGACTGTGGCTCCTGAAATTTTGGCAGATGTTGCCAATCCGAAATGCTCAGTGTAATCACCGTCTCTTCTTGATGCTCAAGCTGTCAAGAGACCAGCAGCAAGCAGTTATATAATACAGATTAAAATTCAATTTCGGTAATTTGATTTTAAGGTGTGTTGGTTCAATCAATGTTTTCTCGTATGCAGTGATCAGCTGTTAAAATTAAAAACGTATTTCAAGCTAGTGTCAACAAACTCTTGTGGGACAAAGTGATTCATATTTCTCAGTAGAAAAGAGGACGATTTTTAAGAAATATTTCTGTGCTTAATTATATGACGATTCATCAGAACATATTAAGTAGTGGTTTCTAATTCTGTGTCAATCATAGTATCTTGAGATCAAGAGTTTAGTTTCTCGGTTGGGATAAAGCAATATTTGCTCAGACCACTGGAGCTGAGACAGCTGCAGTACAGATACAAATCATAATTTCAAAGACTTATTTAACCTTTGGGCCTGCAATTGGCATAAAACTTCTTGATTGTTGTTATTACCCATGCCCAAAAATCAAGTTTATCAAACTTATAAATTTTACACTATTTAGTGTTACATTCATATCACCTATGCATAAATTTGATAAACTGATTTTGTTATATGAATCTTGTCTGTGATTGAAATTCCAAACTACTGATGATGTGCATTAAAGGAATTAGAACTTGGGCCATTCCCCAAGTCTTAGTCCCAACCTAGTCATAAAAGTTCAATAAATTTTTTGGATGGACTGGTCTCATAGTACAAAATCTACTTTGCTTGCTGGCTTGTTATGCAGTGGGATGTCCAAATCAAACTTTATTGGTTGAGATGCTTTGGTCTTTGACCATGTTTACATTATGTTGCCACCAGCAAGGATTCTCACATATCCAGTTTGTCTAAAGGACCTACTGGTTGAGCAATGGCAGATTTGATGATTCATGCAACCAGGGAACCTCAGTGACCAAAGCAGTACCACTTTTTTGCAAAGTATTTGTAATAAATTAATTATTATTAAATATTATTTAATTGATTATTGCCAAAAATTGAAGAGTATGCTCAGCAATTTTGTGTTATACCCAAGGGTTATACCACTCTCACTGGTGCTTCCCACATGCTTATGTATATCATGCTATATTGCTCAAGCTTTTAAGAACTTAGGAAGCTGAAGTTACTGTAATGGTTAAGTAAAGTGTTGTTAACAGCAAGCTGCAATTTCCCATAGATCAATCATGCTTAAATATTTTTTCATATCATTATTATCATGTTGTGACTTCCGCTTAAGCAGTACATATGACAAACATGCACCCTAGTTCACCATCTGAGTCATGGTAGCTCAATGGTTAGAGCATCTCACTGGTCACCAGAAGGTTGCGCGTTTGATTTCCGTCTAGGGCTCAGAAATCGTTTATCTGAGGTTACAAGCTTGATGAATGTTCGTTGGTCCTCTGATGTATACCAAGCTCCACCATAAAACAGATTAGTATTCAGCAGTTAGGTCATCCCAAGGAACCCCCCCAAATTGTAGAGTTACAAAATCTTACTGGTTATATAAAATCAAACAGGACATTAATTTCTACAATAACAGGTGTATTAAATGACATATTTAAGTGCATGAGTTGCACTTCCTCAAATCTGTACTGGATAATGCCTTCCCTCCCCAATTTACTGAACCCCCATCAAGGCTCTATCACTAGAAATGTCTGAGCTACACCAGTGGGTGCAGTTTTAAAAGTATGTAAGTTAGCTTACGTGCTATGCAAGTAAAAATTGTCTCAAGAATTGAGGCTCCCTACCAGTAGTTTTCTCAGGTGATCAGTTGGAATATGAAGGTAAAAGGTGCTGACTCCTAGCTCACAACTTGAAAATCATAGTGTCCTTAAAAAATAGAAAGTAAAAAATAAGACAAATTCCAAAAAAAATCATCTTGCAAACTCAAGATTCGAGTTGAACGACAAGGCAAAGGTTGAGTGAAGGTGATATTTCGAGTTTATTTCAAACTCATTGTCAAATTTATACTGATTTTTTTCGGAATTTGTTTTATTTTTTACTTTTTGAAATTATCGGCTGGCAATGGATTATGGTGTCCTTTCCCCCCGTTGATATCTTCGCTGCCAAGCTCATACATGCAAGTACTGAACGCGTAACGTAGCGCCGTAGCCTTACGCCGTACCGCTTGGAAATTAGTGCCATATTATTTTAATGCTATTTTTCACATTGAGCGCGTCCCCGTTGCAACGTTCACGCGACGCCTCCAATATAAACCGTGTCATTAAAATAATACGCAGCTGGCTAATTTACAAACGTTTCGGAAAACAGTTATGGCGTTGCGTTACGCACCCAGTTTGTACGAGCCTTTAGTGCAAGAACCATGATTAATGCAAAGTGTTAATTAACTGGCCTTCCAGACCGTGGTGGAGCGACCTCTGGAGACTTCAGTGTTTTACTCTGGCTAACGCCAGACAATTTTACTCGTCTAGGGGAAAGTCCTCGGTCAGGAAAGGGTTAAAGTATGATCACATAGATTGCCTCGCTTGCAAAATATTGATCAGTATTCGTCATGCTTAGTAAATATTTGCTTTTCTGTCTTGTAGCTGGGTAGTGATTCCTTTGGCCAAAGATACATGCAGAACTTCATTGACAATGGCGTTGATGTCAGTAAGTTGCTTCTTAATTAATAAAATTTTGGCTCCTTGCCATCACCTCACAGCAATACCCTTAACAATAACGTCTGCTTGATTTTATCTCAAGCTTTTGTTGGCATGACTGAGAGAGCATCAACTGGCGTGGCTCCAATCACAGTAAATGCAAACGGTAAGCAGTGATATCACAAAAGAAAGACATTTGTCCACTTGTTTTCGGAAATTGACGTTTGCTACCATTAAAGACGGATGTTTGATGCTTCTTGTTGCGCAAAATCTGGTAAGCCAAGTGCTCAGAAAAACTCTGTGCTCCAGACGGGACTCAGACTCGAACCCGCAACATTCTGAATTCTCATCTCGGTAATCACCGAAAGCCATAACCTTGTTCCGCCGTATGAGTTCTAGCGGCTCAATGGTTAGAACGCCTGCCTAACATTCAGAAATTTGTGTGTTTGAGTCTCGTTTGGATCTCAAAGTTTTTCTGAATCCTTGTCATGCAAACTGTTGCAAGGCAAAGATTCGGAAGAGAAAGTATTGTTTAGTTTATGAAATTCAGGGAATTGGTTCTGCTAATAAGGTTATAGAATCATAGGTTTAAGAACTTACTCTGCTAATACGAATACTGGGCATCTACACTCGATATAATTTCATTTCCCTCATTTAATCGGAATAACGATTTACAAGTATTGAACTCATGACCATGCTCTGTGCCTTCGTAATTCAGTTGGCAGAGCGCTGTCCCAGATTCGCAGGGTCACGAGATCGATTTCAAGCCAGAGGCAGAGGCTCAATATAATTCTGACACTTGAAAAGGAGATTTCACTCAACACTGACTGCATGTTCGTTTGCCATTTCATTCGTCTGAAATCGGACTGCAACTTGCAAACACATTTTTCTGTTATCTAGATGTAAAACTGTCAGACAAATTGATGAATTTGCTTTTGTATCAACCAATCGAAAGAACATAAATGTGTTCGCCTGCTTTTCAGCCAAGGGCAGAACCTAGAAGTCAAATCCTGTGAATAAGAGACAGTAAACAAGCCAACGAACAAACGCACAACAGACACAAAAAGCCCTCAACAAATGCACAAAAGAGACAGCAAACACTAAAAAGCAGACAGACAAACAAACAAAACCAAAGTACTGATGAAATAGCTTTACAGAAATGCAAACATCATGACTGTTCGTACGAAAGGAATTAAGCCTTGGGCTAAAATAAGCCGTGAACCCTCACAGGAATGGCTCCGCAATGAAGCTGCGTTGGACCAAAATTTACAGCGGCTAATTTAAGTCCAAAATGCTCATATAAATGCACTGTTCACGACTCATTTTAGCTACCGAGTATATTTCCTCGTGTAAATGACTCTTGTGCTCCCAATTCAGGAAACGTTTGAATGCGTTTATTCGATCGCATTCGCCACGGGTTCTGTCCTTGTTGGTATCTCGTGCTATAGTATATTTTACATTCAAGGCGAAAACTCGATTGTAATAATTAGTGGAGCCAACCTACTCCTCACTGAAGATGACGTCAAGGCAGCCAAAGATGTGATAACGTCTGCGTCAGTTCTGGTATGTCAGTTAGAAATTCGACCTGAGGTGACGCAAATGGCATTGTCGATTGCTAAAAGGGCGGGAGGTAAGATGATCCACTTCATCTTCTTTACAGTATATAAAGCATGCCATTGTCTACTGCATTCTCTTTCCCAGGCCTACTCATTTGATTTATCTTGATGTTGTACATGATGTCGTTTGATTAAGGCCGTTCGGATGTATTTAGTTCTACCTACAAT
Organism: Nanipora kamurai; assembly: GCA_036872915.1. Taxonomy (NCBI): domain Eukaryota; kingdom Metazoa; phylum Cnidaria; class Anthozoa; order Scleralcyonacea; family Helioporidae; genus Nanipora; species Nanipora kamurai. The sequence goes on from JBAHVQ010000138.1 coordinate 1,094,347, forward strand.
TGCTCAATGTGACGAAGTCACCAGAGAAAGTAAAAGTGGTTTAATTTTCGTTCTGTTTTCAAGCTGCATTATTTCTTTGATTGTGAAAAATTAAGAATGGATTTTAAAAAGTGCCTGAGATACCGATTTTTTATATTAGAAACGCCACAAAAGTACACCAGAATTGCTGTACCTTGATACCTGAATTATCGCATTCATGTTTTTTAGAGTCAGCCACTCTAGTTTAAATTGCTTTCAGAAATATTTGATAATAGCAATAGCTGCAAGAACAATAGAGTTTTCGAGTTTTTTGATGACGTCGATGAAGCGTCACCTCATTACGTGACTAAAGAAACTCTATTTATTTCTCGTAGACAAAATCTTGTTCATGGTTAAGCTCTATTATCTATACTTGAAATAAGTTAATTGCTAAAATGAATTCTCTTTATCAACCTTGGTGCCGCATGGCCAACGTCGAAGTACCTTTACCAATGTAGTTGGTGTTTTGTGTTTATGAAAAGCTGTCGCTCGAAATGTCAGCGTTTGTTCGTGAACATTAGTGGTTCTTTTTAGTTTCAATATCCATGAACATTCATGAACGTTCATGAACATTCATGGTTCTTTGTAGTTTTAATATCCATGAACATTCATGAACGTTCATGAACATTCATGGTTCTTTTTAGTTTTAATATCCATACATAAATAAACTGAAAATTACAATGCAAAGAGTAACCAATGGAGTGGACTAAACTTGAAGTAAAGACTGCAATAATAGAAAGGTTGCACTCTTCTGACAAAGCACCAGCTTTTCCGTATATCTTTTTCTTTCCTTAGTGACGACTATCTTCAATCCGGCACCTGCACAGTCCTGGCTAGATACCGTGTTTTATAAAGACAGCGATGTCTTTTGCGCCAATGAGACAGAGGTGAGTTGGAGATCACGCGATGGTAAGTAATATTTGAAACATGCGTAGGAGCGTTTTATCAGATTTAAGATTAACGTAAATAGGCGAATTCTACTGTTTGTAATTCCCTTTTATTATTGTTCATAGAACACGGTTGAGTTAACTACCGAACAAAAAGAATTAATATAAATTGGCTGTGTATTGTTCTGTATGCCAAAACATGATCTTCGAATTGATGTATGCAGCGGTAGACACAAACGCAGGCCTTTGACAGCTCTTTAGCAAGGCAAAGCGGTTTGGCTTGCAAAAACACTTACTAGGCACTTGGGAATTCCAACAATAGTGCTAATACATTCAATTTAGAGACCTATCAGCCGTCTTTGACGAAAATTTGCATGTCACTGTTTTCGCTGCGGAAGATTTATCACTATACGACAGTCAGTACTTCGGGATTAAGAGCAGATCATCACAGACATAAACGTGGTTTGAATGGATCAAGTTGGGAATCTCGTTCGTGAAGAGCGGTTTTCTGCATTATTTAATCACACTGCCGCAGTGCAAGTTTAGATAAATCACAAAGCTTCAGTTTTGACTAATAACTCATTAACCCTAAAGTGACGGGACCGGTATGTACGTTAACGACAGTTGTGAAGTTTGTGTTCAACATTAGAAGTGTTGAACGTTCTTGTACTTTTTCACGCTTTCAAATTTGTAAGCAACGTTATAAAAGCTGGATATTGTTGTGTATTTGTTGTGACTTGTTCGTAAGTGATCAGTGTCATATTGTTGGATTTTTGAAATAGAACTTCTGCTAGACATTCGCTTCTAAATAGGTGGGTTTTTCTAGTAAATTCAGTAATATAGGTCTTTGTACCTTGTTTGATTTGCCTTGTTTCTTTCTCGTTGAATTTGTAATTAGGAGGACATTTTATATAAAATTGCACGTTCATTAGTATTCTTTCTATAAAATTTCATGCTAATTAGTATTCATGCTGGCTTTATCAGGTATAAAATGAGTTGTTGAATTACTTTTAAATAGTACTTTTGCTAATCTGACCAGTAGTTGGTTGCTCAAAGCTCGAATCACATAACCAACTGGTAAGTCCTATATCCAGCGATTGAATTCGCCGCCATGCAGTGGATATGATCCGGGTGCACAAACCGGGTGAAAAAAGCATTATTCTTTTTAGATCCATTCGGAATTATAAAATGAATAAATTTAATCCGCCAAATCAACTATATAAGAAGTTATCCCGTCTTTCTCCGAACGATGAGGCTGGTACAATTTGTGACAAAATGAACCAACACTATTACGACACCCTCCGTAATTATCGTTTCATTGTTGCACATTGGTCGATGAATGATGGTAGTAGAAGGCTGCGTAGGTGGTGGAAAGCCAAGAGGGTCTGAGAACGCCGAAGTTTTAGATAGTAAAGTAGCGTCTCGAGCAAAGGCCCTTCGTCGGAGCAAAACGTCACGTCTCACTCCAACGAAGGGCCTCCGCTCGAAAGGTAACTTTTACAGGTCACAGATATCGTTCGTCAGCCAAGGTACCTATGCGACTTTTTGTGACTGCCTATTTTCATTTTTTTCAGACCGAGATATTGACTGGTGTGACGATATCAAGTGTCGAAGACTCCTACGGGGCGATTCCGGTGTTGCTCGGACGGGGAGCTGGAAAGGTGGTTATTACGCTTGGAGAGAACGGCTCCGTAGTTGGAACTCAAGAGAATCCTACGCCGCGCCACGTTCCAAGTAAAGAAGTGAAACCTTTAGATACTACGGTTGGTGCCTTGAGAGTTTAGAGTTATTGATTAGCCGGTGTTTGCCCCGTTAACGTGCATTCGATGTTAGACAGCGATAGAAAACTTTGCTCCTCGATACTCTCTCGACGTTTTATCTTTTATATTACCAGAAACACTGAGGCATTGACGCTCGGTTGTCTGTGTAATGAAATTTACTGGGCGAAAAACAAAAGATGCAGTGGCGAAGCTAGCGGTCCTGCTGGTCGTGCTGAGCATGACCAAAAATATTTCAGAGCTAAGAATTATTTTACACGCTCGAAAATGAAAATTTGTGTCGAAATTTTCTTTAAAATGTCAAGCGGCGTTAGTGAATTATCCGTTTAGTTTCATGCATTGGTCACCTGCGGCAAGTCACGCTGTTCTCAGATAGCAGGAGCTGGCCAAAATTTGCGCGTCATTGGATTGGTTAAATTACTTCTTGCGCGTGCGTACCTTGCCAGTTTTGGGCTTCAAGTCATGCCCATTTCCAATAGCATGACTCTTGTTATTAAAACTTCAGTGGAGATACTAGCGAACAAATAGCGAACAAAGACGAATATGGATCAAAATCGATCATGCGGATCTTCGAAAGTTCATGCCTCGGGAGACATTATCTCTCAGCTGCTGAAGAAATCTTTTGCTGCAAGAAATGTGAGCGAGCAGTAAGTAAGTAAGCGACAACAGCATGACCAGTCATTTATGCTCACCTCCGGCACTGAAAAGATGCATGCGCAAATAATATATATATACGCTGAACTACATGCTGAAGGTGACCACTTCCACAAACTTAACTTCCTAAATTGTTATTTTAGGGAGCTGGTGACGCCTTCGTCGGAGCACTAGCGTTCTACCTCTCCAAATACAGGGGTCTGACGTTCGTAGAAATGGTAAAACGTGCCAATGAGATAGCTGCTATTTCCGTATGTGGCCCGGGAACGCAAACAAGCTATCCGACGGTTGAGAAACTGCCACCTGCGTTATTTGACCCCCCGGGAGTAAACTCGTGTCCACCACGAATTCCCAGACCAGAACCTTTCAAGGGACACCGACGAAGCAAGTCGGAGGAAAGACGAAGACGTATTAGCTTGCCAAATGACGGTATGTCATCATCATTGAACCGTGATGGGAAACAACGAAGCCAAAACGATGTTTTCGGAAAGGCCCAACCAAGGGCTAACAACGACGAAGCGCTCCAATCACAATCAAATTCGAAGAAAATCCGTGGATTTTTTGGACGTCGGAGAAGTGAGGGATGCGTGAATACGCGGAAACAGAACATAGAACAGTGTCCAAAAGCGAACTGTGGAGGGGAGGAGGGAGGTTCAAAACAAGAAGTGGAAATTTGCGGACGCCGTGGCAGTGTTCCTCAGGTACAGGGAGTTTCTTTAAAATTAGTTAACAACGTCGGCAATGGCGAACAGACTGCCGGCCAAGACGCGCATACGACAGAAATGCACCGAGAGACCATGATAGATTTTTAAGTGAAAGATGAATTAGCATACATGCTTGCCCGAGGTTCAGTTTCAAAAGTTAGCTGTACGGGGAACATGCAGTCTTACAGCGAACACCCATCGGTAACCGGTTTCTGGCTGATCTCATCCTTTCTTCAAATGGAGGTGTAAGTGACCGTGTTAAGTAAGTGTAAACACTTCCGTCCGAATAACAGAAGCCGCTGTACAAGAGGCCCGTAAGGAGACCGGTTCCGATGGGTGACTTTGGTGAGATGAGAAAGGGCAGTAGGACCAAATAAAAAAGGCGCATTGTTGCTGGAACCAGCTGGTGTCACAGGGTATAGGTCCCCGGGGGTGTGACCCTCGGTTACTTATCCTAGTCATGAATTACCTACCCAGATTTCGTCGAATCATAAATAGTTCTAATAGAGTGCGTGTCACTGAACTCTATATAGACTGACTCCAGTCAAAGAGCTAATCAAAAAGTGAAACCAAAAATGGTCGACATGGAGGCCTTTTGGTCGTTTCCCCAGGCCCTCACGCAGGTTTGATCGTTAGTGTTTAGTCCTCTCAGAACAATTGACATGGAGGGTTTCCAGCAATTCCAGGGGTTACAGAATAACATAAGGGTTTTAAATTTCGACCACCTGGGAGAAAATTTTGGTCTTCAACCCCCTGGAAAACCACCTCTTAGATGGAGACCTTACCCCCTGGAAGTCATAAGTATTTGGTGTCCAGGGGGTAGTCGTAGGTTCCGGTTTGGGTTCAAGTTAGAGTTATTGTTTGTTTTAGGGACTGGTTCTGATTGATGTGACTGCGTGAGGGACTGAAGAAAACGGCCAAAAAGGCCCCCTGTCAGCCATTTTTGGCTTCACTTTTTGGGTGGCAGTCATCCTTCCAATCTATATAGAGTTCACTGGCGTGTGCATGTTACGTCTCAGTGGCCATGTTGGAGGAGTACATCAAAGTTCCAACGTTTAACAGTGCAAATTATAAATGTAAATACCTTCGTTTACAACCGTTTACTCCTCCTCCAACATGAGAATTTGCGAATACGCTCCATACATTCGGCGAGAATTGGAAATAAGATATTTCACCCTGCAATTAGATTTAGATGATGTGATTAAATTTGGCTTCAAGGCTCACACGGAAGGGCATTAAAGCTTTAATTTTACGATGATTTTACAAGCAACAGTTTCCAGACCCTTCGTATTTAAGAGGATAAAAAAGTCCGCTGTTGACCGCGACAGAAACCCCAATAAGACTGGGCTCATGCCAACCTGCATGACCTGTGATTGGCTCAAGATTTGCAGGGACCAACCTGCAACCCAGACTCTCCGTGGTTTCTTTAGCGGTCAATTTTGTGATTCACAAATTCTCATCACGTGTTTTCGAGTTACATACGTCTGAATTTACAATTTTTTTTAATTGATTGGGATTATTAGTTTAAATTGAATTGTAAATATAAATATGGAGTTAAATGAATGGATTGTTTGTAAAATGCATGTATAAAATTGCATCCAATGCAGTGTTCATGATAACGAAACAGAGGTTGTCCTGCTCTTTATTTAGCTATCGTGTGTAGTGTGACCCGGGACTTGACGGAGTCCGTCGCATTTTAACACTTTGCACTGGTCAGTTATAACAGGCTCATAAAGTTAACTGCAGTAAACAAAGCTGTGAACTCACTTGATTTCGTCGTGTTACATACGATTTGAAGCCCGGTCTCAGTATCTCACGCCGAACTCTTTTTTATACGATTTACGCTCTCAGAAACACCATTACCAGCCGAAAATTTAAAAAAGAGTAAGAGACTTACTCCGAAGAACAACGTTGTATCTTAACATCTTCTAAACTCAGTATTTGAGTTGTAGAACAAGACGAAATTTTTAATACGGTTATACGTCGACCTTATTTCAAAGTCCTTGTCAAACCTAACGATGGTTTGATAATGATACACAGTACATAGCTGGTTTACATTCGGGCATTACGATCAGTACCAGGGCCCCCGATAAGGTAAAAAACCTTACTCAAGTTACCTCTCAAGTGGAACTCTTGCGATTCAAGTAAGGGTGTACAAGCTTTAGGACGATTCAAGGGTTCACATTGCCTGAAGCATCTACTGGTGGACATAAGTAAAAGTTGTCTCACGATCATTTACGGAATTTGCCAAGCTCCTGTTAATTTACTGGAGGATTTTCACAGACGTGTTACAGAAAAGCCTTACTGCATTGTGAAAGCCGTAAATGATTCTACAATTCTCATACTTTCTAGAACAATAAGCAACTTTGTTCAACTCCGATAAATATTCACTTATTCGAATCCCACTGTCTGAGTCCCACTATGCAACCGGACCCAACTTCTTGCCTTCGGGAATTCGGGGTCTTCCGACACTGTCCAAAATGGCATAGACTGATCGTGGTCTTCTTTGTTGTGGAATATAAACATGTACTTTTTTGGGTGTTTTTTTTTTTTAAACTTTTTCAACGATATACCCACAGACCAATTGCATAAACACCCCCAATGCATCATTATACACGCATAGCCTCAACTTCATTATTTTGAATTCAATTCACGTTCATCCATTGTGCTGAGCTTTCGTGTTTTTTCAATAGACTTCAAAGGAATGAAGTTGAACCCATGCATATAAACTGATGCATTATGGTATTTATGCCGTTGGTGTACGAACGACCATATTTATCTCACTACCTTGCTCTCAACAACATTAACTGCTTTTTAATTTGATCGGAGTCGGTATATTGGATTTTATAACTCCATAATTAATAAAAGTTTCACCATTTGGGAAGCACGCCATATGCATCCAATGCCACTGGTATCCGATACTTGCAGTGAATCGCGTTATTTACCTTTACCGTGAACTATGGTTGTTAAAGTAAATTGTTTGAACCTGGGAGAATCATGACATGTTAGTGGAAGTTGATCGTCCAGGTTAGTGTAGTCTTGAGAAAGACATTTGGTAGAAGTGACTGACGTTTCGACAACCACACCCCTATGACTCATACGACCGCCCACTTATGACGCACGAATCAGATACAAATACAGGCGAACCTGAT
>JBAHVQ010000138.1:1141499-1156486 GCA_036872915.1 Nanipora kamurai
ATTTCTCCCGAAGGGTTTGGGCTCTCAGCGAATGGGAAGGTGCGGTGAGTGTGGCCTCCTAGCAGGGGAGGGAGAGCTCACCTGCACTTTCTGTAGGGTGCGTACCAGGTGGTGGACCGTCCTGGACGACATCCCGGTCGGGCTGAGAGGCTGGGCAATCTCTACTGTCCGGATTTGGACAGGCATCCTCCAGGAAGAGACCGATAAGTACCTGGAGGTTCAGCGCGAGCGAGAGGCCTTGGAACGAACGGCAGCGGCCAAGTCGGCCAGCCTTGCAGTTCCACCAGGTGCTCCTAGTCAGGGGAGCGAGAAGGCGGAGGAGCCCAGCAAGCCTGACAAGAGCTGGATCAAGCCTAAAGAGGAAAAGGACAGGCCGAGGAGCCCGAGAGGTAGCCCAGGTGTGGTAGAGGTTCTTGAAGAAGAGGAAGGTAAGACTTCAAGTGGATCAAAAGTGGCAAAAGAAGATCAGAAGACTCCCAAGAAGAGAAGCCGAAGCGACAAGAGGAGAGAAAGGTCAAGGAGCAGGCATTCTAGGAGAAGGCGCCGGAAGAGCTCATCACCAAGATCAAAACCTGCAAAGGAAGAGAGAGACAAGTCAAGAAGAAGGGATCAATCAGTTCGAGACAAGGAAAAGAAGGCGCGACCAACGGTGAGGCCACCAACCACGCCATCAAGGTCACCGCCAAGAGATAGGGGAGGACCACCTCCTAAAGCACCGCCAACAGAGCGTCGAGGCGGACCTCCAGCTCCGGTTCATCGTCCTACAGGTCGTGACTGGTCAGGTCCAATTCAAGCTTGGCATAGGCAACCTCAGTTCTGGGGAACAAACAAAGGGAGAAAGAAGAAGGAGGAACAGTACTACGGCAGGAGGTAGTACAAGCCCGCTTGACTCTCTTCGATGGCATTGAGGAGACCAGCGGCAAGAGTTGAGAGAAGAGAAGAGGTGAGGAGAGAGCCTCCTAGAGAAAGGGGAGGTAGAGTGAGGAGACGCCCAGCGGGGGCAGATCCTGAGAGGCCGGAAGCGGCTGAGGCGAGCGGTAGTGACGAGAAAAGACTGTTTGAGGAAGGTCAGGCAGTGAGATGTCAAAACATCCCATTAGAGCTCCTGAGGAAAAGGCTCCCGGTGACCATCACTGGGCGCTATTGGGGAGCAGCAGGGGAGATCGCAGGCCTGGTGCGTGGAGTTCAAATTCGTGGCAAGGAGGATGTGGAGGTCGAGGTGGAACTACAGGGGACGACAACCGAGGCGATCCTGCATTGGGCGACTGGGTCAGCAGAGAAGGTCACGCGGATCCATATGTGCGGAAGCCGCTGCGAAGCCATGTTGGACGCCGAAAACCTCCTACATGGGGAGGAGATGAGGGTGCGAAAAGGCGAGGATCCAGCTTGGATGACGAACCTTACCGAAGCAGGGCATCCGGCAGAGGTCAGAGCAGCAGCAGAACCTCCTATGAAAGAGGGGAGGGAGAAGGAAGGTGTGACCAAGGAGAAGAGCCGGGGCTGCAGCCGCGATGCCGAAAAGAAGAAAAAGAGGAAGCGAAGGGAAAGGTCAGGCGAAAGGAGGAGCAAGTCGTCTGGAGAGGGAAAGGCCTCGAAGGAAAGGTCCAAAAAGAACCCATCCATCAAGAGCCTGGCCAAGAAGACCCCCAAAGCAGTTTATGGGGGAACAGGCATGGACCCCGAACCAAAGATCAGAAAGAAGGTGGCAGCACGAGCCGCGAGGAAGCTGAAGAAAAAGAGAAGGAGCTCGTCCAGTTCGGCGTCATCAGGGAGCAGTTCCGACGAGAGCGACGAAGACAGCGAGGAACTCTTCGAGGAGACGCAAAAGGTGAGGAAAGTGGGAAGGTGGCCCCGGGTGCTCTGACGGCATCAGGGTGCAAGGAGATGGCCACAAACCTCCTGAGCTCGATCCTTTAATTACTGAACCTTTAATTACTAAATTCCCTCTTGTCATGCGATTACTTATTAATATATTTCGATTGACTATGATGGCAAGAATGACCAGCACGACAATTGACAAGAATAACAAGCATGACCAATGATATTCAGTATGACAAACATAGCAAATAAAAAAAGACCAAAATCGGTGACTGCCATAGCTTACCTTTTCATCACACCCAACGTGCCTGTATTGGCAAGGAAGAATTGTTAAAGGACAATCATTTTCAATGTGCCTTTTCATCTGCAATAAATACAAAGTCTTGGTCAACCTCAATCCACCTCACCAAAGGTATACGTAAAATTTAATCAATCTCCAAAATTATGAAATTGGTTTTTATATGATCGGAGATCGAAAATATTATGCAAAAGTCATCAAGAAGGTAACTTTTTACATGTCAACTGTTCTAAAATATCTAAACGAAGAGTTTCGCTTAGCCATAAGAAGAAAAAAACTCTATTACGATAAAGCTCGCATTAGATGGGAACAACTTGTGGGTTACAAATCCGCCTCCTAGCTCTGTTTGACACTCTGATTTGACACTAATTTGCAGTTTTTAGTCCGCAAAATCAAACGTCTAATAGTCAAAATCGCAGCATAGGAAAACATTGTCATTTTCATTTATCTACTATTTTTCGGAATGTTCTCGACATTTGGCTTTCTTCCACTGATTGTCTTTCACTCATACCCAAGGCTCTTGGGTAGGTAATATGCAAATTATATTTCAGTACATTATTACTGAACAGAAATACACGTAAAAGATTTCGCGAATTTCAAGTAAATGTCTGTTGGGATTTAGTGAGGTTTTTGAGGTTTCTAGCTCACCTGCCCTCTCGGTATGGTCCTTGATGAACAGCCATTGGCGCATTTCTCTGGAACGCCGCGACACGTTGCTTTGTGAACCTAACAGGAAGAAAACAGATTGAAAAAAGAGGAAATTGTGTAGTTGCGATAGATATATAGGTGGATAAATGGTAGTATAAAAGTATGATGGAAGAACAGATGAATGAATAAACAAACGAAATTAAAGAATAATTGGACGAATGGATATGCCAAAACGGACAGACGTAAAGACAGAAAGACGAACAGACAGTAAAAAAACAAACGAGAGAAATCACAAAACTTACTTGTTCTTTACAAATTGCATATTTATCTTCACAGAAATCACAAACGACAACACGCCAAAGGCAATCATTTTTTAAGTGATTTTCAAGGCGACTTCGGGGAAGAGTCGTATTACAGTTCGGATCAGGACATTTGACATCCTCAAACTCGCACTCCTCCACGTGATTCTGGAAAAGAAATATGATAAATGTTTTTACGTAGAATTTTATTTTAAAATTATTTTGATTTTTATTCTATTTGGATTCTAACTTGCTTTACTTTTAAAATAAAACAAAATGAGACAATAATAAAATATGTTTATTTGATTTTTAATTTTATTTTGTTTCGATTTTCATTCATATCAATATAAAAATAAAATTAAAAAATAAATTTAGATAAAAATAAATTATTTTTGTTAATTTTCATTTTGAATTCAACTTAAGGAGATGAATGAGTACTGGTAGGGATTGACGAATGGTCGGATGGTAGGGCTAATTGACGGACGGATTAACTAAGTAAAGAAACACATGTTCGTTTATGACATCTGAATTTATTGTCCCTGGTTAACTGAACCTAGGTAAGGAATGACGCTGTCGTCCTAACTTGCAGCCATGACGATGTCAAACGGCTTTCGTAGTCACTTTACCTCAAGAAGAGATCGTAATGTTCCGGTCCAAGGACAACTTTTGAATTTACATCGTACTTTTAAGGACATGATTGTGTTTCCCCACGCTCTGTCTTGAAACACCTGCCAACAAAAACAAAAATTATTATTAATCAACGAAATGTAATTTTGGTGCGGGAAAAACATTTGTCTCAGGATTTCCTGCAGACTAAGCGACGTCGAACCGAGGTTTCTACAAAAAGTCGAAGGTAGACACAAAGCAATTTCCCTTATGTTTAAGATGTAAGTTGTGACGTCAATGCATGTTAGGTCCAGGCTCCACATAGAGTTGTTAACTTCGGTCGGTCCCGTCCCAACCAACTTTCATCTGGCCTGTACTAACTCCCTCTACAACAAATTATGCCATGGGCTACTTGCAAGACATCTACGTTTTTTTCATTTGCAATTAACTCCTTAGCGACTGAATTGTTTTTCTTTTGTTCTTCGTTCGTTTTCTCTTTGTGTTTCTTGAGAAATAAAATTTGCTCTTTTGTTCTACACATGGTTGTTAATGACCCTTTTCGGGGCGAAAGAGCTAATGGTTTGCAAAGTACAAAAACAAGGCTAACGATACTTCGGAACGTCGTAAAGGACGCTAAAATGGTGTAAACGACAAACCAAGGCTTGATTTCAGCTATTTTCCCTTGACCAGCCTGCTCACAGTCCGAAATTTCGAAAGGCGGAAAATGCGGTCTGCTAAACTGCAAACGTCATTATGTTACGTGATGTGAGCATTTACGTGGAAAGAAGTAACGCTGATTGATTGGTTCATAAGATCGGTGGCTTTAAGTCACCTCCGGATTGGCTTAAATTTCGGAATTAATTCTACAATGTTTTTATTATGTCATCGACAAGAGAATAATGTCCGTCAAAACTATAATTTATGAACGAGGAAGAGAGTGGGAAAGAACTGTTAAGCGCAACACTTATGATTGGTAATTCGCAACTGACTTCATTGATAGCATTCTAAACTATTCCGAGTTTTCCCTTTTGTAATTTTCATTGCCAACTGTGATGAATACGTTGGCCTTCTCTGACAAAATCAATAGTGAGGTTCTGAAACTCGTTCTTGTGCAAACGTTTGACAGCGATGCTAGTGGACAACCTTCATTTACAGACAAAGTTTAAACATTAAGCGAAAGAACTTTTTAAGCTACTAGATACGGGAAGAAACAATTAGATTTGAAATTAGTTCGAGTTCACCGGCAAAGATTTGTGTTCATTAAATTGATTGATGCTCAAGATTTTTGCCCACGATCAAATACTTAGTTCAGACACCAAACTTTTTAATTTTTTAAACGTAATTTAAATTCTGAATTGACCATAATCTTGCGCTTTGATGCAGGCACCAAAAATAATTCAGTCGAGCTTAACATACCTGAGGAAAGCATACAACAGTTTCGAAACAAAAAAGGAAAAGAGATTTACTACGACTTAACAGTGACTTTGTCGAAGTATTATCGTCATGTTGTCCTCTCAAACTCTGGATTCTCAAGATGTTAGTATCTTTTCGGTATTTGTTATACCCTTCGCATACGTTTATGTTGATGCGTTTAGGCGCTTTCGTACGACAAACTAAAGTTTGCCAACACAGGTTGGCAAGTTTGCGTTTACGTGATCGTTACGATAGCTGTTTGCCAACATGTTGGCATCAGAGTGTCGGTGGCAGTTTGTCGTTTGAAAGCATGAGTTTGTAAGCCTTTTGGAGTTTGTCAACCCCTTTTTGCAAACTTTTGTTTGTCGTTTGAAGGCTGCTTTTATAGGTTCACTTAATGAAAAATTTATCGTCCGAATTAAGAGTTACTAAATTTGGAACAGCTCGGCCCCTTTTATCCAGATAGTATAGAACTCCTGAGGCGTTCCAGACTAAATTAGCCGTTGCCTATCGATTCAGACGCCGAACTATTCACGAACGTGATGAAAGATATTAGATACGGAAAATGAATTAAGCCTTTCTGAGTTTTCTAGCAAAGTGTGTAGGGGGCTCGCATTCGAAGCCGCTCGCGGTTTACAGGTACACGTGATGGATGTTGTCTTAAGTTTTGCAAATATTAATAACACTTAAGTTAAAACATAAATAAAACTTATACAAGCAAAGCAAAATCAACTGTGGGTTAAACTGATGATGAAAAGTTTTGAGTTAAAGTTATTGTCCACATTAATGTCATATTGTTGAGCCTTCCAACTAGGTAACTCGTACGTACATGAAAGTAGTATACATGTTATACACATATATTACATTGTACATCGCCTTATCCTTTGAGTCTCCCCGCTCCGTGCTTTAAGTATTTCTGGGACCATCACATGCAAGTGGGTTGGATCAGGTTTGTAGCTCGGATACATCTTCTGAAAATTTGAGCTTGAATATTGCATGTCTATCTGGATGATTTTGTTGAAAGTCGAGGTAAGCTATTTTTGGACAAGCTACTACCGCCATTAAACTACGCCAAGAAAAACAATTTTACGAAATATTAACCCAAATCATTAACTGAATCGACGAAAGATTTAAAAAAGGATCCTATAAAAAAAGGCGGCAGTATTTAATACCAAGGGCTTAAATTTTTTTCATTGTATCAAGAGCATTTTAAAATATAAAGTTATTAAGTCTTTGTGTTTTTGCAAATTAGATATCGGTTCGTTAATTTTTAATCAGCAAAAAGATTACAAGCTTTGTTGCTAACCTCACTATCCTTGAACTCGTTTCGATCAATTGGGCAGTACTGTGACCGACTAGAAGCATTTCTAGAAAAAAGAAAAGTTTACATTGAAACCCATGGTGTTCATTGATTCAAGTGCATAACTTTCTGCTTCAAATCTACTTGTGAAACGCGAAGCTAGTTTGAGGCAAGAAGCATCAGACGACAGCTGTTAAGCTTTTTATAAATAACCTCACCAGCCCTAATATTGAACTTACCTTGGACGTATAACTGAAGGTACAAGGAAAGCAGTGCGAAAAGATAATTTCCCCCGGAATTATCAGTACCCCCTTAGGAGGACTTATTGCGGCCAAACGCTGCTTTTTTGGGCTACAGTGCAATACGGTTTTGTCGTATTGCTGACAGTGATGTAAATATTAATCATTTAATTAAGACATCAATAGCCTAATGGTCTTAACTTGAACTGTCAATATTACTTTGAATTGTGTTACCAACCAATACACAAAACTAATCACACCTCCGAAAACAATCAATATCTTCTCTTTAAAAATCTTCGTAAGCAAAACAAAGAATTTTTGAGAAACCTTATCGCTCCGGCTCAGTCTATAGCACTCTATAAGCAAACTACAGCAGTTCGTGGAAGATTTTCGACGACTTCATACACTTGTTCACAAAGTTGAATTATTAGGGTATCTAGATTCTGTTTTGTGACTGTGTAACATCACCTACCCGGCGAAGTTAAGGTAACAACTGTTGCAGAACCGGTGCCCACACTGGATAAGTTGAATGGGATCGCGGAGGAGGTTATGGCACACTGGACACTTGTAGTCGGGAGGAACTTCACAGGCGAAATCAAACTCTTTGTTGTCGAATATGTGAGCCGACCCAGCGGTGTACGACTGTCTTCTAAGAAGCTTTGACATTGCTTAAGCTGATGGAACTGCTGCGTGGATCTGTATTTGCAGACAGCTATAATGCCAATGTATACACCTTTCAATTCCTAGCAACGATTTAATAAATTAGTCCTACTACTATTGGTTAATCAAGGCAAGTACCTGAACTTTGCGGTTGCACGTTTTCGAGTCGACCGAAGCAGCAGAGGATTAAGCACAGGGCACTTTGGACGGATTCCAGGAGTCCCATTCTCTGGGGGTGAGCTTTACGTTGGATACTGGGGACCATAAATAGACACATGCAACGGCAACGCCTACGACGACGTCCTTCACAAAATACAATTTTCACCACAACGAAGGGAAGGAATAATTTCCAAAGCGCCGTTCTCGTTCAGCGTTCTCTAGTTCACTCAGCACCCTCCATGTATCTTGGACGACATCTAGTTATTGAGCAACGAAACATGTTTGTTGAATCCGTCATTACCTTTCCAAGATAGCGGTATGTAGGGACAGTATGCGAACGATAAATCAATCAATGATTACAGAAACTGCCATTTGTTGCAATGGTGACAGTTGAACGAATTCCTGTTCTTGAAACTTGTCGAAGGGCATGCAGGACATATTGATAAATCGAAGCGACAAGAGAAATTACCGAGGGCGGTAGTTTGAAAGCATCTTCAAGATCCCTGAGCTCAAGAAGATTTCATTTAACGTACAAAGGAAAACCTGGCCTTAAACTCTGGTCAAACAGCGTGGGACAGTAAATGATAGTCCGCGATAGTCGATGATAGCTGAAACTATCCCTTCCGTTTGACCACCAACTATCATCGACTATCATTCACTTCTAGCATGTTCAAATTTTTCACGGTGGTCGATAATAGTTTGTTCCGTTCGACAAGGCACGCGTTGATGATTGTTGATGATAGTTAGGAGGGAAATGAGTTCTTAAACTCTCGTCAACTATGATGACCGTTTAACCAATTGCTTTACACACATTGCGTACGGTTTACAGCACAATATTGATCAAGATATGTAGCACAACATTGTTCACCACTGTTAAGAACCATGAATAAATTGTCGTGCTGGACTCCGTAAAAATTGCTGTGGTAAAAACCATGGAAAAAGTTGTGAACAATGTGTTCAGCTATCGCAACCATGTTGTTAGGTACGTTGTCGTTAATGCATCAATACTGTAACGACTTTAATTCGTTGAAAGTTTGCATTGATGGTTATAGTCGGTTTGACGCTAGGAACTTGAAAATCATAATTTTCAATAATATTGTGAGTGACGCACTTGTTTTTATTTCAAACAACCAGGATAAATACTGTTTACGTATCAGCAACATCGGTATGAAAGATTCGTTAATGAAGACTTCATAAAGTTTCACGTGAAAAGGCAATTTTAAATAATGCTTAACTTGCCAAAATTTCAGTTCACCAAGAAGTTTAAATCTTCTACTAAACTAACTAGTTTCAAAACAGTAAAAATGACCATTTTACGTCTCCACATCAACTCCTAAATAGAGAACAAACATCACTCCTGAACATCGTGCACTGATTTAGAAACAGGAATACATCTTCTCTGTACGTTAAGGTCTTCAAATACTCCTCTGCTAACTCTTTCGAAGACCGATGAACGACGTTGGCTTCGGCGTTCGCTTCTTCCCATTGCGAGAGCAGCACGACGTTCAGAGCCCTCGTGATCGGCGTCCGTTTCAGTACTCTCCATAGTGCTGGGGTTTTCGTGGTAGTACTGCAGTTGAGCAAGGAACCTCGAGAAGAAAAGACACAGTGAAGAGCTGAAATTGTGTGAGTGAATGATCGTGGGTTTAATATGCAGCTCAGTTTTTCTCAGTATTGTCAGTTCAAGTAGATATTTCGGAAGAACCGTTTCTAAAGATGAACGACAAAAGGGAAACTGGACAGTGGAGTTTTGAAGAAAAGGAAGAAAACGTGCAACGAAAAAGAGTAAGTGAGAGGAGGGTAACCGGAAAAAAGTGGACACAAAATGATCATTTCATTGAACTGTTTTAATAAGGATTAAACCAGTTAAATATTAAAAGATATAGGGACTGCCAAAGCAAAACTTGACACTTTGCAAAAGTTGGCAGTCTACATTGTCCCGATGAAAAAAATTATCTAATTCTTGGACAAGATATCAACAGGGCATGAAGCCAGTTTTAGCCAGTTACGTTGTGTTCGGTTCCTTGCTGGGACAGTACCTTTTTTTAGAGACATTTTCTCTGAGACTTATAGCGAAAAAACAACCTAGGGTTTTTTTATTTGCTAACAAATTTGTCCGAGTTGCAGTTGAAGGGGAAGATACTAAGTAGTTCTAATTATTACCTAACACTAATTTTAAGAATCTTACTCAAAATTTCATTGCCAGAGTACGAGAGATTAATACTTAATACTTAATACTTAATACTTATCCATGGGGTTGTACAGTTAAATTGAATTCTGGGAGAATACTTCCCCTGTCGGTAAGATACCTCAATTTGTAGAGCAGCAGTTGGGAAACTCATTCGAATCTCAGTCAAGTGAACTCCGTTTTTCATGTGGACAACCGTCATGTAGGTTAACTAACAGCTCTTTAACGTCCAATGTTTGACATATCCGACATTACGAACAATAGAACAGACGAGAAAGCAAAGCAAAAACAATGATAAAAAGTAAAACAAATTCAGGCATTAAAGAGTTAAAAGCGTTTCTCTTTAAACATGAATATTCGTAATCAGAAGGAGTAAAAAAACGTACAATCCGTTTTACGTACTGTAGTTCCTGAAGACGATCCCGTCTTTCGTCGTCTTCTTCATGTCGTTGTAAGAATGACTTTCGATAAAACATGTAACTTAATGCCAGAAGGCTTAAAAGGACCGCGGTAATTACGGCCACGCAAGCAAGTTCAACGTAGAAGTAATTCGTCTCTGACTGCTCCTCGATCATTACTGGAAACTCTAATGTAGCATTACAGAAGCTAAAAAAAAGAAAAAACTCCGGGAGGCTTGATGAGGCCATAGTAAATTCTGGGAGGGCAACATTTAGAAGAGATTTAGGAACGCATCCCAAAAACTTAAACAAGACAACTTGCACACTCATAATTATAGCTGCAGAAATGACGGATTTGATGGATTTGGTAGAACGTAGCCCTGCCAGTTGAAGTGGCTTTTGAGGTGGTTAAGGGGGTAGTAAGCTGAGCTCCCCACCCCCAGCAGTTACACCAATGAATAACTGACATTTAAAAAAAAACGAAAGAACATGGTAATAATACAGCTGTCCATTTAGTTACCCACTTCTTTAGTGCCTTATGCAAAAAATTGATTAAAAAGGAATGCTGCTACGCTAGTTGTACAACCTATGCATGAAATTCATCAACTTAATATCCCGACTTGGTATTATCTTCTCAAGTCATGTTTGCAGGTTCGAGTTGAATGTGGGATGAAAATAACAGTATTCGTTGTGAGCGTTTCTTGCGTCTTACGGAGGGCTGTCAAAATTTTGGAAACTTAGTAAGTTTAAAACTAATTTAATTGTTATTTCAATGTGATGGGAATATTTAACTCTTTGGCAACGGGAAGTGTTCCGTTTGCCGAGGAAAATCGTCTGGTGTTAGCCAGAGTAAAATACTGAAGTCTGCATCGGTCGCTGGGTACCAATTCCGGCACCAAGAAGATTTTAAATCTAAGAAATTTTAAATAATGTTAAGAAATATTAAGAAATGAATAAATAATCAACAAAGGAACAGACAAAAACTAACCTGATGTTTCTGTCATCAAAATTCACTCGGAACTTGAACACACCACTTCCTTCAAATGATATTGTCCTGGGTTCAGTAGTATTGGTAAGATTCTTCAGAAATCATGACAAAAGCAAAATTCAGAAACGTCATTTATGACAAAAGAACTAAAGTCACGAGTGTCAAACTCCGTCAAAGTACGTCCACCCGTTGTGTCGAAGTAAAATTGCATTTTTCGTAACAGGTCTCGGGTTGGGTCTCATAGGGCTTTAACTCCATTATTTCACTGTCGAAACTTCACTTATTCATCTCTTTATTTTACGGTTTCGAGTGCAGGTGCCAATAAACCCATTACAGTTGCATATTTGGACACTTTTGGTAAGGCTCCAGCATAGAATCATGGTAATTAGGACAAATAGTAAGATTTAAATGCTTCTTTTGAATTGCAAGTTGGCACACTTCACAAACAATGAACTCAGAGGGGTTTTCCGATCCCTAGCCGGCAATGGAACCCGAAACTAGGCGATTGCCGGTGAGATGCTCCAACCATTGAGATACACGGACTCAGGTAATGAGCGAAGGTTACTCATTGCACACATTCGTAATTTTGCCAATATGTGCTCTACAAGGACCTGCCGTCTCTACGAGCATTAACTTAACTCCTTCGTGACTGGGGGCTCATCGGTATTAGGACCATTACTTCTCATCCTTTTCTGCGACGACTTACCAAGCTGTGCCGGGAACAAGAATGAAGAAATCGAAATGTACGCGGATGACACCATTTTGTACTATATTGGTCCAAACATTCATCAGGTAGTCCAGCAGACTCCGAAGAGAACTGATGAGTGGTGCCTAGAAAACGGTATGACCACTCACGCGAAAAAATCCGAGGTTACGCTACTTAAAAGAGCAATGGATATTTGGACCATTACCACCATCGTGGCTTGGTGGAAAGCCAATCAAATGGGTACATACTACAAGAATACTTGGAATGATCTTAGACGAAAATATGAAATGGAAAAATCTCGTAGAAGATTATTATTATCGTGGCTAATATTGAACTATGCCGTGAAATTTAATCTATTGAGGTCGAGGCATTTTCTTCCACGAGAGATGCTCAAGGAGTTTTACTGGAAAGTCATCTTCCCATTTATAACATATGGTATCGAGTTATGGGGAAGTTACAATATTAGACAGTTTAATACTACTGAGAGAATGTACGTGAGGACGACTAGGTTTGTGTATGGATTGAGGTGGGGTACGCCGACGGAGGATTAAGAGGATAAATTGAGAAACACGTGCAGATAAATGTAAAACTAGTTTACTACCTTTAGGACTCTGGCATCTTAAAATGTGTAATTTATCAGCCATTGATTTTGTAACTTATATGAATACCAAGGATTCAAATTATGTATATTAGATATTGGGAAGTTATGGTGGTTATTAATGTTGTTTTTTGGCTGTACAAATGATAGGTTTTAAGTTCGAGGATATAGTGGGATGGCTAGTTAGATACTCGACCACATCAGCATTTTACTACGGTATGCAAATTGTATACACTGTTATCGTGTTTAAGAAATGTTCGAATCATCCTGTTGACGTTTGACCTCAGTCAGAGAAAAATACTAAAGTCTCATGGTTCGAAAAGGAACCATGCAGTCACCAGGAAGTTAAGCGAATCCTTTGTATGTTGAGACAGGACACGTCACCACAATTACGAATCTGTACGATAAGTAGCTCTCGCTCTACTATTTGAGTTCCTGTAGCTCACCGGCATCTCACTGGCATCTCACTGACATCTCGCTTTTATAGCTTGAAGAGCATGCGCACCTGCGATTTAAAGACATCGAACTAGCACTTATCGTGCAATACTGTACATGATACTTTATTTAAATTTTGTTATGATAACACATGATTCGCAGGGATTCATGGACAGTGCTTGTTTGTTCTCACGATGTTCCTCGCTAACTCACTTGGCCATCATGTGCCACGTAATCCTTTCTTCCACTTATTTCAACCAGATCGAAAGAGGAGTTGACTTGTTTGATTACAATATTGTCTTCGTATCTAGCAAAAAAATTAGAAAGAAGCCCGCTTTAGATCTTACAGAATCAACCGACCTGAAATCCTGTGAGGATAAATTGGGAGGTATTCTGCAAATGAGTCTGGAACAGCAAAGTTAGGCGGAGTTCAAGGCCATGCAGTTTCATCCGTTCGTCTAACAAAAAGTATTCCATTCGCTTAAAGTCTGTGCAAGTTTTCGTTGAGCCTCTAATTTCACAGGTTTTTCAAACCTCAAGTCTATCGGATTGGTACATTTTAATCTACAAAATGTTTGAAATGGCCCCTCAGATACTCAAAGATTTTTTTATTAAAAATTTCCAGTGGGGAGCTTGTACCCAGAATTCTGTGAGACACAATACTAAAAACTTGAGCTTGCCTGGTGAAAATATTTGTATGCCCCATTTTTGTATTAATTCTTTCCTGAGGTACATTTCTTTTGCTTAAGATATTACATCATTTGTTCTTACATTAGCACAACAGGTTGAAAGTCCTCGTCAGATAGCAAATCAAGCGAAAAACTCGACTGTTCCTACATAAAGAAAAACCAACAGAGACCACAAAACTGTTTTCTCACCCAATAATGATAACTATTTTTCTACTTACTTCGTAATAATTATGTTAAAAAAAACGAAATGTGAGGGATTTTTCCATTCTGTACTGTATCATACAAGGTGTATTTTACATGTAAATAAATGTTAATATCTCAAGAAAGAAGTAAAACGTGGAAAAAGTGTAAAAGATGTTGCGTTATAATTTCAAGAGCGCTTTCATATAAGAGAAACATAAATTTCATTTCATGGACACCGGAAGTTTTAAAGCATTTTTATCTTACCGAGATTTCCTTCAACTCATTCTGTTACAAGGAACGAGAAATTAATTACTGCACAAGGCTATGCCGAGTGGATGTTAATGTCGTCAATACGCGGAAAAAGAGTGCTTGAACAATTTAAAATTCAATCCGAGTACACTGCATGATGTTAACCACTACGGAAAAAGTACCATTTCAAAATGAAAATACATCATTACTACACACCAAGCTTTCCAGTTCAGATATGCAATAACCTTATTACAAATACAACCTACTATTTTGGTAAACCGTCCATTTACGGGCATGTTCTAATGACATTAACTTCTTCACTGCCATATCTCTCTCTCCGACGAGCAAAATCGTCAGGCGTTAGCCATAGTAAAGTCTTGGGAAATTTTTACTGATCAGACTGTGGAACGCCATGGACTTAGAAAAACTCGGAGTTCCAGACGGGACTCAAACCCTTAACCTTCTGAATGCTAGACCGACGCTCTAACTATTGAGCCACTAGAACTCAGACGGCAGAGCAAGGTTACTTTCGGTATTTAAACCTAGGACGAGCCAGTCGGTAATGACTTGCTGGACTGTAAGCCGTTAGATGTCGTTAAATCTTCAGTTAGATGTTAATTTTTTTTTTAAAATAGTCCGGCGTTAACCCGAGTAAAATAAAAGTCCTCCGCGGCAGCGAAGGAGTCGGCATGGATATTACAACACGGGTTCGTGTTGCCATGACGCAAAATGGTTTCACACGTTAAGTAACAACAAATCAGGCAATGTACCTAATCGGGCAGTTTATTGTTCAGTACGACTGGATATTTCACGGGTTATGCCGTATCTTGGAGACCTCGTAAGGTGTGTCAAAGTGCAAGTGCCGAGTAAAATATGCAGTCGTACCGTAAACTAAACTGTTAAATAAATCATTTATTATCCAACAACACCAACGTTCATCCTCGATCATTCCAGAAGTTGAATAAAATTTTGGATTACGAAACATGTACAATTAAATATAGGTTAAAGTATGAGGGAGAGGTCTTTACAGTTGAATAAAACCGACACCCGAATACTTTAACTAGTTTATATGCTCGGGAGACCATATTCTTTTGTTTTTCGGAGGTTTTCTAA
>JBAHVQ010000138.1:1166125-1190341 GCA_036872915.1 Nanipora kamurai
GGATGGATGTGCAGTGTTTCAATTCTATTTCAGAATCATCCTCAGGGTAATATGAAACGATAAATTCACATTTAACCGAAGGTGCGTGTTCAAATCCCGCTCGAGTCACCGTTTTCAGTTGACTTCAGCAGTGTAGGTTAAATGTGAATTTGTCGTTTTATTTATGTTTTGGTTACGGAGATTTTAACTGTCGTCGTTTACATCATCATAATCTTTACTGCCATGATCATTGAGCTGAACACTCACCTTTGAATAGTTATACTCCGAGCTGTTGAACAGCTCCATGAGAAAATACACACAGTGACATATTCCATTGACTTTGGCATCAAGCAGTGTAAAATTCTGATAATGACATAAAGAAATAAAAAATTTGTTCATTTGTTCATTGTAAATAAGTGTTCATGTAAGCTGCTTAACGTAATCTTTCCTAAATACTTCATGAAGACTTTTGGCATTCAGAATTCGTTTCTTTTATAAATTTTCTATTTAAGCACAAAATATTTGGCCGAATTACTAGCATTATTTTCAATATGATAATCCATACCATTGGTAAAGGTCGATTTCCGAGGACTAAAGACTAACAGATTACATATCACTTGATATATCTTTTGTTTGGTGCCTACGTAGTAATAACCCTCAGATTGGCAAACCTTGTCCCAGATTATGGCCGAGGAAGGTGATTTAGATGACTGGAAATCGCAAAAATACAAAAAAATTCTCTAGGGAGAAACGTATATTAACGGCAAAAGCATCGCAGGTTACGTAAAAGGCTCCTACTTCTTTTGATTATACATAGACCTGGTGAATACTACACCTTATTTTCAAAATATTGTGATAGAGGAAGTAAGGTAAAGCCACTGGTTGGATTCAATAAAGTGTACACCAAACTCTAGAAATGGTAAAGAAACAAAAATACGTAACACAAGACAAACGTTTACTGAGAAGCACGAACTTCAATTGTTGAAATTTTTCTGCCAATTAAGTGCTGACAAAACAGAGTTTTGGTCTACCTGATTGTTCCATGCTACAACCACGTCAGCAAAATCCTAAAAGTGAATGAAAACTACTTCAACATATAAAAATTCTATCTGGTACCGTTTAAAAAATGAAAACTGCCAAATATGTACCATTATACCTATGAATCTCAAATTCATTAATAATTCAAAAGCTAAACACAAAGAAAATCACTACCGAGACGTTGTTTGAATATCTGAGAAAGAAATTATGTAAAAATAAGCCAACTTTCACCTCGAATACTGATTCTTTTGAGATGTAATATCATACACTCGAAAGTCGTGTTCCATCAGATACCCAAACACCTCGAAGTTTGTAACAAACGTCGACTATCACTTCGGTTTTCGAAAAACTTCTCAGTGCTTGGGTATCCTGATGGAACACTCATTCTCGTGTATGATATATTCCATGAAAACCTGCGTTCGCTAAAAATTTGTAAACGTTTTTTCTTTGTCATCCAGCCTGCAAAAAGCGAAAAATGTTACGGTAGTTAATCTTTATAACGGCTATTTCATACCTCATGTGATAATTCTTCGTGACACCAAGGGTGCGAACTGAACCGGAGATTACCATTTGGTAAACCTAGGAGAAAGTGTAACCATGTCATCAAATCCAAGACGGTATTTACATTAAAATTTCAAGCTGAAAACGGCTCGAAGTGCTAACTTAATTATGAAAAGAGAAGCGCCACTTTTGATTTTTCTTAACAAATCTTATCTTCAGCATATATTTTCAATGTTTTAAAGGTAATGTACTTCAGTTGTCCGGATTTCCTATAATCTCGTTAGATTAAACTATTTGTAGAAATTTTTTTACTTCCTTATTCGCTCCTTCGGTATTCTGCATGAAAATCTTAAGCACGAGCATTCCATTGACAGACCTGAAGCCACCCTACTAGTACGAACTAGGGACCTTCAGGAAAGTTGACTGACGACGGCGAGAAATGACCAACCAATGTTTTAGAATTTAATAGAAACTGTGGATCATTGACATCCTTTTAAATACCAAACGTTGGTTTTTCGATCTCTTACAAGCTTGAAACTCTGTAAAGGGGTTCTGTTCTATGGGAAGATGTTAAATTCAACTCGCAGCTTTCACCGCTCTAAGAGTTACGATCGTCATGAAATCGTAAAAATGCTTCAAGCGACGTCGTATGGAGAATGAGGACGGCGTTGTAATTGCTCTTGGGACTAAATACGTCTTTGTTTAGGATAAGTGTGTCAATTCCGTCGCCTTTCACGTTCTCGTTGAGTTTGCTAAAGCACCCTATTGTTAGCAAACAGGACGGAAACGTAAGCGATGTGTCCTTACAACAGAATGAGTACGTAGGAATGAATAATTCACGAGTTCCCAGGGTTCTCTTGACGTTAAAACGTTAACGAAAGCATTAATAATAGAATAATAATAAAATGCAAAACAGAATACCTTGAACCGGAGAAATATCCGAGGAGTTCTTCACGACGATAAAAGTTTGCAGTCCAGTATGAATCAGAAAGTTTCCTTCACGTGTAAAAATCACATGATAGAAGGATGCTCCATTGTGCTAAAGAGACCAAAGATCAGTGAAGGCACCACTAAGCATGGAAATTTTCATTTTTCAGGCATTTGGTTGGTTGGTTGGTTGGTTGGTTGATTGGTTGGTTAGTCAATTGACTGATTGTCTGATTAACTGATAGACTGGTAGACTGACAGACGGATAGACTGATTGATTGATTGATTGATTGATTGATTGATTGATTGATTGATTGAACGATACTTTTATTTAATACTTGGGTAATCTCACCAGTGGAGAAGACGGATGGATGGACTGGTAGATTACCGATTTACAGTATATTCTTTTGTTTCAATTTAATTGGTCATTATGACCTCGTTAGTGTGTTCGAATTTCAAAAGACTAATTAAGGCAATATAAACAATAACTTGTTGGTCATTTTTTTATAAAGTTTTCATACTTCACTTACACCAAGAAGATTCTGTGGAATCGTCAATAGTGACATCGTTAAAAAGTAATCTTGGGTCAGAATTAAACAGCCATTTCTGCAACAAAAGAAGCATTTGCCTTTAGTTATTTTCATTACTAATACATCAGTTAACTCCCGTTCATCCAACACGTAAATGTCCGACTTCCCTATACAGTTTCAATTTTGGCCATTTTCGCCATATTTCTGTAGGAATTTCGACTCAAAACGATATTTTTTTAATCTACCTTAAAGTTATTTTTTACGGTTCGTTGCTACGTTTAGCGTGATTTGTTGGCTGTTTTATCAGTTTCCTTGAACATTGAAGAGTTATGCTCATTTTATGACAAAGTTGGTGAGGGAGCAACGATAGCTCAATTACTAGTGGGTGGTAACTTGCACAGGCTGCTCACAAATAATATCTCGTTTAAATAATAATAATAAATAATTATTAGAATAAAAGGAACATCGAATAATTCATGTGATTTTTCGACGAGTTATCAGTAGCTAGTAGTTATTATTATTACCCTGAACATGAAACGCGCCAAGGTATTCATGCATAGACTGATAAGATTCTTACCCAAGAACTGCAATAACGCTTGGAGCACAGTCATCCTAAAGAGCCAAAAACAAAAGCACGGAATGCTTAACAAAATATTTTCAAGAGATACAACGTAAAACCAGAAACATGCCTACCTGAACAATCTTCAGATTACTCGTGTTTACTCGCGAGGGAAGCTATAGAGGCGAAAATGTGAAGACAAATTTCATTACATCTATCGTAGAACTTTGCATGGTATCTATACCAGATAAATATCCGCTTGTTGTTTATAGAGTCGAACGAAATTTCCAAAGGGCTTATATATCGATTTGGGGCGAAAAGGATGGTTTACCACTAAAGTGGACAAGCATTTTCACTGGCTGAGGTCCATTTTGTCGATTTGTGTAACGGTTGTTGCCATTCGGTTAATTTTCACAGATTCTACTCATAACGAGCTACGTTGGGTTGTACCTACATAATGGCTAACACGTTTTAAGTTACGACTAGCCATGGACTCGTGACTGCTTCACGTATAACTTCAGCTGTATCATTTTTAACTTCACTATATGATTCATTCTTACGAAGTCCCTTCGCCCGAAACGATAGTTTCTCGTCTTTTTATTTTCATCAGTCCATAAGCTTCACACCACGGCTTGCATGCACTTCGGCGCGAGATTGTGAGAATTGGCACATAATTTTTGAAAATCTCGTCCAAACTTTACATGTGGGTAGCCAAGTCTCCTCTTCTCTCATATCTAGCCTCTCCTCTAATTCTCAAAACAGAAAATTTGCTGGTTCTCGTTAGAATATGCTTCTGTGCAGTTCTCTTGTTTTGTGCATTGTGTACCCGTGTTTATCATGTTCCTGAAAACGCATTAACAAACAAAAGCTTATAATCATTAAAAGGAAAGGACGTTTGACTCTTCCTGATATTCAAGAAGCGGCAAACATTGTTTCCCTAGGCCTCACAATGGAATTCTCCCCCGAGTATAGGAATAGTGTATAGGAATAGGTATAGTGCTCCCACATATTTTACACTGTAGCACAAACGCTGCACAGCTTTGCTATTTCGCGAAAAAAACTGCCAGCGCATTACTAGATTTTATCATACTATTGGATTTTTTTTTAACTTTTACCTGACTGATTTCCTGAGATACGTCAAAGCTAAACTTGTTGTACTGGCGCTCGAATACCATTGCTCTAAAAAAGCAGTACAAAGGTCGTAAATTTAGAAACGGGGAGACACTACTGAATATGATAGGCTAACAGAGTAGAAGCTAATAGAGGTTCTTGATGTCCACAATTTTAGGTAATAATCAGTGTCGTGCTGGCCGTTATTTGTCAGGAGGGCAACAGTTAATTTGGCGCCAACAACATTCGGAAAATCCGTACGCAAATATTTGTAGGGGTCCAGGGATTAGAGCCCAGGTCATATCGATGTAGCCACGGGGTTCTACATGGGAATAGCATCATTTCGCGAATGTGACCCGTGTCATCTAATATCTTCATAAAAAAGCTATCAAAGCCTCAACTCTGAGAAATACCCAAGAGAAAATTTATTATCTCCAAGGCAATTCCACAAAATCCCAAACTCTTGCGTTAACTTTTGTCTTTCTTCAACTTGACAAAGTCTGATGAAGGTTGTTCTGGCGTCGGTTGTATGTCATTTTTGGCGCCCTGTAAAAATCTTCACAGCGGCTAATGCCCCCGTTCTCTGCTGCCCTGCCAGCACATTACGGCTTCTAATGGAAACAAAGAGAGCTCATCATTTAGTTTTTGTTAAGTTCGGAGTCACCTAACAGGTATCCAAGTTTAGGCTTTTGAAAACAGCGTACGAAGAACTTGTCCCTCTTGCATCCACTCTTAAGCGGGTTTTCCATTAGGCGAAAAATTTTTATTTTGAATTTTTAAATTAATCCTACCCTAGAGCTAGAGAAACAACGACAAATTCCGTTCCGCGCGAGAAATTCTGCTTGTTAGAAAATCAGATTTAGTGCCGCCAGGCAACCCTCAATTAATTGATTGATTATTTTTCAATTCTTTTAATTTCATTTTAAAGATTTGTAAATTTTAAGTTTTAAAGGACTAAATTCTGGCTGGACCTGATTAAAAAACCGTCGTAATATGTAACAAGTAGGTATTTAAATGTCCCCACTGCTAAAAGCATGTCCCAGGACCCTTTCAACCATCACGGCCAACGACTTTTTCTTATCACAGAAGGTTGAAAAGTCTTGAAAATTCAGAGACCACAACAATACTGAGTCAGGGTTCGAAATTCCCATTGTTCCAAGTACTGCATTTTTACTCGGAACTATAAATTTTTGAAATTTCTTGCAAATCACTATTCCGCTGGAGCAGTGTATTTTGTTGACATTTTTAAGCTTTCGTTGAGATAGAGCGATCTGAACCACTGCCTTGCGGAATTTTGTCTATTTTTAAATGAGGTTATGCAAATAGAAATTTTATTTCTTTCATTAAACGAAGACATGATAACACTATGTTTTACCATTGAGAAGTCCTTCCAAATTTAATAGTGAAAATTAGCGAAGTAGTCTTAGTAGTTTTCGTGAATGTTTTGGGAAGCAGGAACAGTGAAATCTGTACATTAACAGTCAATTTTCAAAGTCCCCTGTTCTTATGAAACAGCAGGGGAAAAACTCCAAATTTCGTTCCTTATTTGTGGGAATAAATATGCTGGTAGTAGTCAGGCTGATGCTCTGACAACTTGAATAATATCGGCAGGTATCAGAACAAGACGGAAAGGAAAAATGAGCGGACCTACTTTATATAGCAATCGAGAAAAGCTGTTGGTGTTCCATCGACCTTTAATTTCAACAACTCCAAGTTCTTTACATTTATCTTGACTTCCCAAACGCTAGAACAGCCAAAGGATAATGTTACGAATATGGACTGGAATAGTAGCGTCGTGGTGAGGGCAGGGGTGGCCAAGCCTGCCGCTAAACTGATATTCGTCAGACATTTTGAGATTGTCGGTTGTCCAGAAGACTAGATCATTCATTAATAAATAAATGTTTTTCATTGTCGTACAAGGAAATGAGAAACTGTAATATTAAAACGTAATAGATCGGATAAAACCCCACTTTAACAACCCATCTGTCCTAAAATTCGAAAATTTGGCTCTCTCTATTGGAGTTTTCCCAACACCCCGAGAATTTAATCTAGCGCCTTAGCAGCCAACCAACAATTTACGCAAGATTCATAATGTCGAGGACTCGATCCTTACAACCGATACATTCATATCAGTCATTCAAACAAAAAGGTATCTCATTATAATCTTACCTATTATTTTCCGCGAAATGTACTTTCTGACGAATTATTCCCGCCTTGTCATTTGAGTGTCCGAAGGTGGCAGATATTGAAGGTCTTTGACCAATTTGGTAAAAAATCTTTGTAATATGTCTAGAAAACTGAGAATACGAACATGCCAAATGCAAAGCGGTTTCCTGTGATTACTCCGTCGCGGAATTCAGTACTGGTTCATCAGCTAATAATTATTCTTCACCACTTGACAATTCACACTCTTTCCGTTAATTGTTCTTGCCGTCAATCCTTTATGACATTCATTCATCACTATTTTTGTAACAGTTAGCTATTTAAGCCTCTCAACTCTTGTTAATAATTACTCTGATGATGTTACTGGTTAAGTAACGAAACGTTAGTCAATAAAATCTTAAACTATCTATAGTTTGTGGTACACCACGTATTATTTTACTCAATAAAATCTTTTTTAAAGATATGGTTCCATTATGGCTTTATTTAAACTTGTTTGTTGGGTTATTATATTTTTAACTAAATAATGTAATTACATTTGCAATACCTCGGAGATATTGTAATTGCCCTCTCCGCCATCGCCAATCTTTCGTACCCACAGATGAAACTTCAGGCTAAATTCACTTTCGAAAAAAAAACAAACAAAAGACAGTTATACAAAGCCCAGGTATGCATTCTGGTGATAACTAAAACATTAAAACATAAAACACAAAACAAACATAAAACACAGTCAAAAAAACACAGACATAAAACATTGTCGAAACGTCGAATCTCTACTAAATGATTTCACTATTTGGAGTTACTATTGTTGTGTATTTTATAATTTTATTAGAATGCTTGTTCCTCAGTGAGAATCAAAATTCCCAATTAGGGAGCATCGATTGAGAGACATTCAAGGAAGACCACGCTTTTCTCGGATTTCCTGCCATTTATAAACCGATCTAGTGAACTCTGACAATTTCATTTGGGAAAAAGTGGTTTGCTCAGTAATTTGTGGTCAATTATTACTTTGTTTGGCGTGTGATTTGATATTTGCAATTCATTACTTTTCTTGGCTATAATTACTAGTTTGTAATTAATTACATTTCACCTTTGTAATTTGTAATCAATTACAAAACAAATTCAGCCTCCCCTCTTTTAGCTGTCATAAATTTCAATTCTCTATAACTCAAGAAGGAACTGAATCCATGAAAAATCTTTGACACGAGAACAGCTATACATATTATATTGTTAGATGACAGGATTTTAATGGAGTTACACGAAAACAATTCCCAGAGGTATAGGCTAAACATTGTTTGTTTCTTTAGTAGACGTGCTTCTAAGAATAAAACCAGTAACTATACCCTGAAGACGAATTGACTGAAAGTGGCATCAATTGCCATTCATAACAGAATGGACTCTCGATCACTAAGATGTACTGCACTTCCTAGAAGAACAAAATCGAGTCGTCAATAAAATTCAGTTTCTAAATAACTAAATTATCGTTTTAATATTTCAGTAAATCAGACATGGAGGCTCTCCAATGCATCATCTCATCATCCTCTCGGACACGGACGTAAAGCTTGATTTTCATTCAAGCGAACTGTTCGCGTTACGAAAATCGACTTGATCGAAATCTGCCTTAAATAAATTGCATCATAATTTTGTGGTGATATCTGGGCGCGCAAAAGTCTACCAGAGTAGGAGTTTACTCAACTTACCAAGTGAACCAAATTAACGCTGATTTTGATCAAAGCAATTTTGATCGTGCAAACTGATTCGCCTGGACGGAATTCAAGCTGAAGAGGTTCACAACAAGATGTAGGTGGTAGTACACCAAGATAAGTACAGCGCAACGTAAATCAACGTATTTGACTTTTTTGTATTTCACACACTTCTTAACGAGATTTAATTGATCCCATGGTGATATGTACATCGGTGAGATAACGTTGTCAGTTTAATTAACTCTTTTCATTTTAAGGCCGTTTTCCACTTCAACCGTACGGAAAGGTAGCATATTCCTTTGTCTAGTGAGCTCTTTGGCTGAACTAATGACTTTAAGACAAAAGAAAACGCTACGTATACGTTTCGGTTCGGAACGGTGGAAATGGAAAACGACCTTTAAGGCCGTTGTCCACTTCAGCCGTACCGTACCTAGGCGTAGCATTTTCTTTTGTCTTAAAATCATTAGTTCTACCCGAGAGCTCACTGGACAAAGGAATACGCTACATTTCGGTATGGTACACTTCAAGTGGAAAATAGCATACGCTACGTACCGTCCCGGAACGTAAGGTATGCCTTTGTCTAGTGAGCTCTCGGGCAGAACTAATGATTTAATAACGTGTCTGGCTGAGAATTAGAGTGCTAAGCTCTTTAAATGAAAGTTCGTTTCTCTTTTTTCCAAGCAAATGTTGTTTGAAAATTAGTATAGCACAACTTCAGCTCAGATACATGTAGACAACCTCTAAGGACAACACATACCAATCATAATCTATGCTAATAATATATATCAAGTAATAATATATCAATTAAATACAATTGCGAATATCTTACTGAAGGAATGAGAGACTGATTCAGTATACCAAATGGATAATAGCCTGAATGAGTACACAGGACAGTACTCCGGGATAGTGTTTTGTTTTCCACGTGACAGTCTTCTGGATGGTACCATGCCATATGCCAGTCGCCATTGCCAACGTATTCCAAAATGAACTAAGCAGAAACGTTTAAACTAATTGATGTAGCTCGCGATAGATACAAAGATCATGACTAAACATTAATATCAATACTAAAAACTTATTTAGATAGTCAGAAGGTTTGAGAAACTGCCGGATCTTAAGAATGCTTAAACTGACATTTCACTCCGACGAAGGGCCTTCGCTCGAAACGTCAGTTTAAGCATTCTTAAGTTCCGGCAATTTCTCAAACTTTTTGACTATCTAATAGCCGTTCAATACTGCCGACGCAGCACTCTAATTTTTATATCATTGTCTAAAAACTTATTGACCGATGTGCCTGCATGGTCTTTACGACAAAATTATCCTGCCTGCGGTCTTTCAATATAGACCTCGCTACTTCGTTGCTCGGTCGATGCGAAAGACCAAAAGCAGGATTATTTTGCCATAAAGACCGAGCAAACGAGGTAAAAATGAAGTTTTTATTATATGGCTCAACAAAAACAAAGATGGAATCTTTTAACTGCATTCACTTCAGTCAATACCTGCAGAGAACATAGGAACACGAGACGACCAAAATCGAAGAAATTTATTCTACACCAGCGTTCCAGCTTAAAACAACCGTAAAACATTTCAATCAATATAACCACGAAAAAAGTCATCTTTTGGCTTTAAATTTCTTTAATGTTTGTAAATATATGAATGTAAATATATGAATGTAAATATATGAATGTCATAACAGGAATGTTCCTTTTGCTACAGACTTTAATATCTAAATCACGGTAAAGTACGCGAGCAAAAAGTTGGCTTACAGCCCCATCTAACACACAGATACCCATTTCTCCCTCACCGTTTCTCAAAGATACGATAAGCCAATATTTTTTTCCCACATTTTCAGAATTCAGAAAATTAAATGACAATGTGTTCACTCGAAATCCAAAAATCTTTTCATTCCAACCGGAAATGAAAGGACCTTTTAGAACAAAAAAACATTTTTCAAGGAATTCCCGGAAAAAATTTCCAAATTTCATGGAACTTAAGGATTTCCAGAAGGCTTACGAATCCTGTTATGAAAATAGTCTCTAAAATTCAACAGAGGATAATCTTAAGAGGGAGATCTCCCTCTTAAATGCATCCTAGAGAGGGAGGTTTTTCGGGCAAATTATAAGTCATCTAATTTGATCCTAATTTCGCCAAGAAAAGCATTTGATCGTCAATTAATGCATTAATCCCTTATAAAAAAATGGAAGCCATGCTGCGTCGATGGCAATGTCAGCGCCGCGGTGCATGGTGGTAAACAAAGAAGTATCCGATTATTCGTCAAAAA
This sequence comes from Nanipora kamurai, assembly GCA_036872915.1. Lineage (NCBI taxonomy): Eukaryota > Metazoa > Cnidaria > Anthozoa > Scleralcyonacea > Helioporidae > Nanipora > Nanipora kamurai. The sequence goes on from JBAHVQ010000138.1 coordinate 1,176,911, forward strand.
AAAAAAAACGAAAAATCGACAGCAACTTTTTTCGAAAATTTGACCTTCAAACAAGCGGCAGATTTCACATGATGAGTGGAAGATGGGAATACTCTGTCAAAAACGCGACGAAATTGGGAGATCTTCTGACTAAGCGGGAGAAATGGCAGCTGTACCTCGGGGTGTTCGGTCTCGGAACAGAAAGTTGAAGTGAAAGTTTCCATAGAAAAATGGCGTGAACTTCAATGTAACGAAGCTTACATAGCCTTTGGACAGAATATTTTTCAGTACTTTAGAATACGATTTTCTTCTGCAAGTTTTAAAAAATATGAGGTATATACCTTGGTTCTCGTTGTAAGATAATCATAGACGTCGCTCGATGCCGGGTAATATCTAAAAAAGACATACGTTTTGAAAAACCTTGCAACGGTTAAATATTACGTTTGGTGGACCACAGAATGTACAATCCATCCAAAGGAACAATAATTAAACGTAAAATACCATTTACCTCCAAGTTATAGTGGCAGTACTTGTTTGAAATGTGTCTAAAGTGATAACAGTGCCAGTAAAAAATAGCATTAAAGTGGTCAACATGCCTCCAACATAAATATTTTTTCCTCCCGTCAACTGTGACAATAGTTTAAAGTCGATTTTTATCGCTAAAAAAGCTCTGTAGAGTACGGATACAGTACGTAAAAAATCTAAAAAAATCATTTACAAGACGCTGACCCCACACTGCAGGCGCTGCGGATCTCAATCATCCTTAGAGCCGCCATTTTAAAAGATGCGAAAAAAACTGGGCCGAGGTTAGTTCGCTTTCAAAGTAAATTGTTTTGAGTTTTTATCACAATATCTCAAATATGCAGTCCTTGTATATCATACCCATTTAAGAAAAGAGTGAACTCTTAAAGAAAGAAAAATTGAGTCTGAGTTATGGGAAATTTTGCAACGCGAGCAGAAAAATATCCTTCGAGCCGGATTTGAACCAGCGACCTAGGGATGTCAATGGTAATTCTACAGTCCCCCGCTCTACCAACTGAGCTATCGAAGGATCACACGGGCTACTAATGATTTTTATTGTATATAAACCTAGCATTTCCTCTTGAACTAATCCAAATTTGGTTACTCTTTATTTAGCAAAATTTTGTTCTACTTATAATTTAAAAGTTCCATTTATAATGTTCGCAGCCCAGTTTCTAGCATCATGAGTTCTAGTTCTTTGTGATAATCATCTTCTAAATACGGCTGGTGCAGCCACATTGCTAAACAGGCCATCAATTTACTCCGATCCTCGCTCTTCGCTTCTTTCACCAGCATTCCGACGAGTCTCTCTTTCAAACGTATTTCTTTTTCGAACATCTCCGCCAGCTTTCTTGATAAAGTCACTGTAATGAATATACAGTAACACTTCAAATTCTCGACAAATGACCACAACTAACTCGCAGACGAATTCATAATTATACTCCTATTCAAATAACTTTTGCAATCCGTTTGGGCTTTGAGGGTAGCATGAATGGCTAATCTACTACAGAAACTGTTCAACCGTTTTCGACATGATTACTCGTGAACCTTGTAAATTTGTTTCACACTCAAATCGGAGCAGAAGGTAGCCAAGACTGCTTAACCCTTTCATGTGCAGTTATTGTGTGCCACCTTCGCTACCTTACTCTATCTTACTCAGTCTAACACCCTCGGTCACTGACTGCACCCATGAAAGGGTTAAATTGGAATACGGGGGGTGTGAAGGAAAACAAACGTTCGGAAGAGATGTGGATGAAGAGGGAAGGAGGAGGGGGTTATAGTCAAGATGAAAAGCAAAGAGGTGAAGGGGATTACGAAGGTAGTATATGGGGAGGAGAGGTATGGGTGGACAAGGGAAGGAAGGAGAAGGGGGTTACGCTGAAGAACAGGAACAAGGAAAGGATTCAAGGAGAAAGTGTGTGTCAAGTAGAGAATGTCGACGATATTTCCTTGAAATACGATTTACAAAGCACAAATAATAGCCAATGCAAGATGACAAAAAATACCCTAGTCCCCCTCTTATATCATGGTTTTGAGGTACTGGTACATGGTGGTTTTGAGGTACTGGTACATGGTGGTTTTAAGGTACTAGTACATGGTGGTTTGGGGGTACTGGTACATAGTGGTTTTGAGGTACTGGTACATGGTGGTTTTAACCCTTTAATTCACTGCTAAGCAGATCTACTTGACCCAAGATGATGCTTGACAATTAAAATCATCTGACATTAGGCAGAGTAAATTAACCCTGTAATGCCCATGGCTCATTTCTGTGACAAGTAAATTGTCTAGTGTTAGCCAGAGTAAAATACTACAGTGCACCCTAGCCCATTAATGGGTTAAAAAGGCTGGTGAGGGAATCAACAAATTAATTGAGTCAAATATTAACCCTTTAAAACTTAAGCCAGTAAAGACACCCCCGTCAATGGGCACAATGGAGTTATCTAGCTGCATTAGCCAGAGTAAAAATTGCAAAAGGCAAGTTGGGGTTGAACCCATCAACCCTAGTAGTGGCCTTTCAAATAGTCAATTTTATTTTGACCAACAGCAGGCTAATTCAGTCATTGGACAGTGATGTCTTGGAGTTAATGGGTTTATCAGTGAGACCCTAAACTCTGTACCTCAAACCCCATGCAAAGCTGTTTAATTGTTTTAATTTTTAATTTTGAGTTTAGCCTAAATCTCATCCCTAACATTAACCCATTAAGTCAGAGGCAAGAGCATGATTTAGGATTTTACTCTAGCTAACACCAGAGGGTTTTACTCATCATAAGGATGAGCCCTGGGTATTGAAGGGTTAAAATACAGATACAGAAATCTAGGCAGCATAAAAGGAAGAATATCTGAGGATAAGCCATATCTCAGCAACATTGTGGGATTGCACTACCACTGAATGACAATAATCTTGCTTATTCTATGGCTTTCTTGTATCCTGAATTCTGATTGGTTAATGCACAGCCCATAAAAATAAGTATCCAGACCATGGTCTGTATTTTTCCATATCCAGACTGCTGTCCCAGATGTTGTCTTTCCTAGCAAAAGTTTCAAAGATTGCTACTTCAAAAAAAGCCTGTTAATGAAGGCCACATAATAAACAAGTTATTGACCTTGCATGTGTAGTCTGTACATTGAAATATCAGACCTTTATTGCTCTTGCACAGACCTCACCTCCACGTGCTCGCTCAGTCCATAGCCCCACTGTAAAGACCTCATGCTCGGTCAATAAGCAGTTAATATGCAACTCTAATCAAAGCTCTTAGCCTCACAGGCATTTACAAACAGCTAGAAAGCTATTTACAGCAACTGGTCATACCATGCAAATTTAAAATTATCTACTTAATTCATTCATGAAGTAAACTGTTTGCTTTCAATATATGAATATTATGGATAACTTTATATCTATATCTTTTATATATATATATATATATATGCATAGAATGACCTGTTACTATGCACTAAAATCTGCTAATTTGCATAGCATGACCAGTTGCTACACTTAGTTTAGCCAACATTTACAAGCACAGTCAGTCCTCAATAACTCTTAAAAAATTGATCTGGTTGTAAACTAGACTGAGATAGCAGTTATAATGTTAACCTGATAAGAGTTATCATGCAAAACTACTCAGGATAACATAGCTATGCAACACACCATAATTTTCCAAAGGCCAGGTTACAAAGATTGGTTGACTTTGATTGCTCTCTCCTTCTTTCATTTGATGAAGTGAAAGTATTGCTTCAAAATTCAATGTCAGAGAATTCATTTTTTCATGTATTTCTTTCTGCAGAACACAAGAGTAAGTCATTCAGTCTTTTTGTTTCAATTCATTTTAATTTCATACTTGTCAAATTTTCTTACCAGAGAGTAAAAAATGTTCACAAATTTCTCCTTGTCATTTGCCAATTCATCATTATCCTCACTAACAAAGTTTTCATTGCTAAACAGCTTCAATGAACTTCCCTGAGAGTCTTCTGGTTCTTCTGAGCTAAAAAATAACAGGTACAATTGTTACACAGAGGATACATTATCAAATATGTTTCTTTGCTTTTTACATTAGCAAAACATGGCCATTTTAGCTCTGGGGGACCAAACATGGCCTTTCTGTCAGTGACCAACCTAGCATATTATTCTGACTGCCTAGATTATTTTATCTACCAAAAAAATTAATTTTCCATAAATGACATTTCACTGACAAGTCAAGGTTATCCTGCTTAATTACTATTTTACAAACCAGTTTACTAAAAAGTGGGAGGAACCATACCCCCTGAATCTGATGTACTGAATACCATTAATTCTACACATGGTCTAACTACAACATTTCTAGTTAGACAGCGTAAATGAAGACTTTGTAACTTTTAGCTGAAATGTAGAGGGGGCATGAAAGACTAAAGTCGTAAGACAATCTTGTTAGACAACATAACTGGTGGCCATTGGTGCTGCCGTGGTGATTTTGCCAGAGCTGGGGCCCCCAGGCCACCCTGACAATTATGCTGAAATACACACAAAATGTGCTGCACTTCAGCCTTGTATTGAGCATTAATAATACACTTCTGAATAGTGCAACCCAAATGTACTATTCATAAATTAATGAGGGGAGGTTGAAAGAGGGGGGTTGACCAAAAATTTTTTAGCCTTGATGCCCGATGTTTGGTCAGGCACCACATGAAAGTTTTTTTCATACTTGCTATGTGCAAGTGAAAGATCACAGAAATCTCCTTTTAAACACTTTATTTACAGTAATCATACATGATATAAGTGTAAAAATGTCTTTTTAAAAAGAGTATGCCTAGCTACCCCCTGAACCTTTGACTTGGACTGGTTCTCCTGATCTTTGCAAAGACACTTTGGAAGACCCTTGTTCCGATACGTTTTATTAAAAATTATCGTGTTACCTAAGGTCCCATATGTTATACATAGCCTTTAACCAGTCTATCAACATTACTTTACACTGTTATCCTTACGCTTTTTGGAGCTGTACGTTAACAATTTTGGTTGCTAGCTCCAGCCCACTGCTGTTGATGCTACTCCACTTTTGCACGCATTCGTGCCAGCTTATGCAACATTTTCGAACCCTGGCAGCGAAGTCATAACCCGAAGTTCCTTTTTTAGCACTAGACGAATGACTATTCTTGGATTCGTTGCTAGATTTCTTGGATTTACCGCCAGTGCTCTTTCCTGCTTTCTTGGACATTTGATGGCTTGAATGTTTAGTAATACGGTACAGCGGCTTTTCGCAAAAGGCTTCAGACCTTGCTTGGCAACGCGGTTGTTGATCGCGTTGCCACGAAAACTGAGATGGGGAGCTTAGTCTAAATTCATACGTACGAACCAAAATACATGGACATCGTGCAAGACGATACCGGCGAGATCCAGCCAGTCGCCAAGTAAGTATGAAAACTACTGGTTAAATCGGACGTTGTAACTTGACGCCTTTTTGGCGTTCTTTCTGAAACAAAAGACACAACAGAGTTCACGGAACAGCGTCGTTAATTTGTTCATTGTCCTGAGTAAACGAAAGAAATCTGGGGAAATTGTTATCATAACATGATGAAATTTTAAGACGATATTTTGTTGGTCCACCACTAATGCCAACTTTCGCCATGCGAGGTTAAGCTCTGGGATTTTACTTTAGAAAAAACGATACGCAAACGCCATACATCAATCCTTCCACAGTAGGGTTATTTCTACTTGTTTACCGCGATTCAAGCTACCAAGAGGTCGCTGTGAGACACCAAGAACGAGAAGCAGTTCCAGACAGCAGACAATGGAACAATGTTACTTTCTTTTGCAATGTTTTGCAATGGTTCGTGATATATTAATGCTTTACGTTCGAGGGAAGAAAAAACCACAGTTTATCCCATGCCGTAGGAAAAGTTGTTCACGAGGACCGGTAAAATTATCATATCTTTGACTTGTGGAATATATCATATCTTTTTTTAAAACAATAAATTAACAAAATTAATCCTCGACGTTTGAACCAATTGACTTCGTATATCCTCTTTGAAATGAAGTAATCTGCTTATGTGACAACAACTGGAGGTGAAATTTGCCTGCACCGTTATTTTGTAGACAGCCGTTAGGGAGGCTGGTTGACACGAAGCAGCACTTCCGCAAACATGCAGTAGTGGAGCATACTTTTGTGAAGGTCTCTGGCGTATTCACGAGTTGGGTTATTTGTTCACGAGGCTATATATTGTAGGATTAATTTAAAACTATGCAGGTACAGACTTTCACCGCATCTTTCTACGTTGCAGGTTGTTTCTTCCAGTTCTCCAGGTTCTTTCAGTGAACGAAGTGTAGCATGGCTAATGCATTATTTGGCCATTATCACGCCGGACAGCATAACTTTAACTCAGCAGGGATTGGCTACCCGGCAGTCATAACGCAACATCATGCAATGAAAAAAGAAGATCTAGCAAGACCACACCACAGTAATTTATCAAAACTGGAACTCCTTCAAGAAGACTACCGCTCGAGACTGTTGCGTGAAAAGGAACAGAAACTGAACGCGTTGTTCGAGCAGAAAACTAGGGCCAATTTGCTGCCAAGTAAGGGAAGTGTACGGGAATTCTTTTTGAATCGTAGAATGTTGGCGAGATCGACGAAGACGGGACAAAATGTAATCACCCTACCTCCAATCCAATCGAACTCACGATACGAGAGTGTACGAGCGAAGAAAAAGAGGTTCGTTCATGAAAGCCGGCTAGCAAACTCTAGAGAAGCTGGAAAGCGGAACTCCGAGATACCGAGGCAATGCAACATGAACCAATCTGGCGATACAGAAAAACTAGATGGGTCTTCCAGGGAGCTCGTTAAACTGAGAGATGCAAGACAAAAAAGTCAGCAACTCCAAGGGCAAGAAAGTGATCAACCAAAAATATCGAAACTACAATCAAAAGAAAAAGCCTCTAACTCAACTTTTGCTATGTCCGAAGCAGTTAACAGAATGGACCAGAAAGATGGCATAACTGGACATTCAAAACGTATATCAAAGTCGAAAGAGGATTACAAACGCATGACGAAGCCAGACCATAGAGATGAGACTAACCAAGCGAGTCCTCGAGTAAACGAGTTTTCATATACCAAAACCGAACTGTCCAAAAATCTAGCCAAAATAAAGGAGTTAAGTCGAAGAAAAACTGAAGAGTTTCTTCGTCGTTCTATGATCAACAAGTTAGCTCTAGAAAACCGTTTTGACGAAAACAAATTAAGTTGCGGCCAACCCTCACCGAGGAAGAATTCTTTGAAACTTGAGGAAATGCATAGAATAGAAAAGGAGCTTCGAGAGACAATATCTCGAGAGCGAAAGAAGCTTCTGGTTTTACAGCAAAGAAAACGGGAAGTGCTCGGTGAAACGACGCGAGAGGATAACAAGCCGGTACACAAAGGTAATGGGGAACGTAACAATGACTTTAAAACGTCAAAAATAAACCAATACAGGTTTGATGATTCAACAAATGAGCTTGTTAGCGACCGGGCAAGGACGCCTTCACAGGACAGGTCAAGACGGCGACCACAAGCAAGGTCTACAAAACCAGTTGTGCCACAAAGTACAGAACTGAAATCTGAAAAGATACATTCAAATGCCGTTGCAGCGATAGACTTGCTGGCTTGCTCGAATTGCGGTCGACGTTTTGTAAAAGACCGGATTTCAAAGCATGAGCACGCGTGTAAAAAAGCTTCGGCAAGAAGGAAGAGACCGTTTGATGCGAGAAGGAAACGTGCAGAGGGTACTGAGATGGAAAAGTACTTAATTGCTGGAGTGGCAACTTCTGACGAGCCTGAACGACAAGTAGGTATCGAGCAGAATTATGTCTAGTTAGTCAGGAGAGGATTCAAAGTAGTTAAAGACAGTACGTACTAATACAAAGTACAAGTGTGTACTAAGACTTTCTAAGGGCAGTAACGTGCCATTATGTAATGTGCACTATGTGTCAATTACTGGTAAGTCAACACTTGATAGGCGAAAGTGTCCAAATAATCTAACGGGTCATTGAATTACGGTTTGTATACATAAGTCACGGGGATTTTCTCTTGACCTTCCCTGAAATTTTAACTTTCTTAACATTAAACTGAACTGCGAAGTGTTGTCCAAACTTTATTTAATAATATTTAATAAAATCATCTCCCTTCGCAGCAAAGCTAAATTACGGGAAATTTACAATTGAATATGATTAAAATAGATAGGTATTATACATGTAATACTAAAATATATTTATACTACATTATATCTGTTCTGAAGTGAGCTGGAGTGAACCGAACTGAACTGGAGTAATCTGAAGTGACGTAAATTGAATTGGACTAAATTGAACTGGAGTAAAGTGAACTGAAGGGAAATGAACGGAAGTAAACTGATTTAAACTGAACTAAATAACTAGATCACGTAGTAGTATCACGTTTCACTGTGAGGAAATGTCTTTGCTCGAAATGTCAGTTTTTCTAAAGTTTTGACGATTTCCCTAAGCTATTTGGCTACATACACAAACGGAATTTGAACTGTGCTTAAAATGAACTAAACTGGATGATATTCAAAATTTAATTTTGAATATTAATTATAACTACATGAATGCAAATTATACACAAATATAGTGCATGTACATTGCGCACAACATCCACGTCATTCTCTAACATTGCTAAAATGCTAACATATCTTGATTACTACTTAGGTGGCACTAAGGTCGAACTAACACGTCAGCTCTCCATCTGCAGACTTTGGTACATCAATGGTTAAATCGTCTCACCGGTCATCAGCTCACGGGTTCGATCTCCGTCTTGGGTTCGGAAAACGTTTTTGAAGACGACATGTGAATGTTTGTCAAGCTTGGGTCCTCGGAAAAAATGGATTTCTGAGACCCAGATGGAAAGTGAGTCCGCAATCTCCTAATGACCTATAACCACTGAGTTTGTTATCATATCTTGGTTTCCACACAGCACATACGACGATCCTGTGGCTTAGCTCATCGTCTTAGATCTTGGTAGCTTAATGGTTAGTGCATCTCACTGATCATTAGAAGGTTGCGGGTACGATTTCCGTCTAGTGTTCGAAAAACGTTTTTGAAGACATGTGAAACTCGTGTCTTCGAAAAAAAAGGAAGTATGAGCCCCAGACAAATATTGAGCCCACAACCTCCTGATGACCTGCAAGACGCTCTAACCATTGAGCTTTTACCATATCGTGGCTTTTGGGGCTCGGAAATTGTTCTTCTGAGGACACGAGCTTGACTAAGGTTCACCAAGCTCCCACATGCACAGATTTTTGTTTAACATTTAAGAAAACCCTTTTTCTGGGTAAACGAGTTGGACAAACATCCTCTGATGGTATGTTGGGTTTTTCTTTGTTAGAAAACCAAAGGAAATTGGCGAACCAAACACGAGAACTTTATTCAGACAATCCGCTACGCGAAAGGCCGGAATTTGAACGTTCCTGTCCCGCTGACCAACCCGGACTACATTGAATGCTCGTATTGCCAGAGAAAGTTTAAACCAAGCGTCGCGGAAAGGCATATCCCGAGATGCAAAGATATAAAAGCCCGTCCCAAGCCACCAAAACGCCAGCATAACGCTCATTATTTCATGTAACGTGTGAAAATAATTCCCCAGAGGAGTTAGAAATCTTAGTGTATGCATGTGTGAGGATCGAGGAATTCATTAAATTTGTATTGGACGATGAAGAATGATTGTTTGTAAACCAATGCATTTAATTAGCGGATCTTCACATGATGAACCCTGAACCCGATTACAAGAACTTTGAACGCTTTATTACTCTTTTTTCTCCAAATAATTGTATTCTACGGGAAACATTGGCAAAAGTTGGCTTTCTTTACCACGCATTCTGAGCACAATCAACTGAATACCTCGCAAAATCAGGAGTAGTCTTGGTACATAAGAAGACAGTTTCCAATACAACAGAAGTACGGTCAGGGAGTACACTGGTTAGTGTACGAGGACAACGGAAATTAGAAGGAGAACCCCTACGAAAAATTGGCAGGCATCAAACAGCCTGAAAGAGGAGGTGCTAATGAAACGGGTTTGTTTTCCTGCATTTGTTCTATTAAGCAAGAAAGGGATGTATTAGTAAAGGAGAAGCATTCAAAACAAGTTCACGTCTAAAACTCTTTAGAAATATCTTATGGAGATCTACTGGAAATCCATCTTGTTTGCGTGCGCATCACTACACTTGTATCGAAGGTCTTAAATTCCGCATAAAAGTTTACCTGTGTTCATGAAGAAATTATAAAATTAAAAATTATATCTGAGAAAAATTTCAGCCATAGTAGGGTTTTGATATTAGCTAAACAGGCGCGAACTTTCAATCCAGTTGACCGGATCAAAAAAGCGCGAATCAATCATACCAAAAAATTTCATCCGCCGGATGAAAAGCTGACTGACGAGTGAAAATCAGGCAACACATAAAAATATTCGCGGATACCTGGAAATTACCTCGTGGGTTCACTTCCGATTTGAGTTTCAGCACGAGTTGAAATTTATTATGTAATCGAAAGTTTTTTCAACTTGGCTACCCAGGCTGAAATTCTACCGTGTGATCAGGTTCTCAATACGTTCTCCAGGCAAGAATAAGGTATGAAACCAATGGAATCACCTTTGTCTTGATTACTTTGTAATAAAGTCAAAATACTACAGTCTCACCCACTCTCGTGTTGATATTGACTCCAGTCGAGACTTTCCAAGACAACATTATTTTCCGGAAAGCGTTTCAACTTTTTGAAGCCGTTGGGTTATTGAGAAATCACCCCATTCAATTTTCATTTGTGGCTGTTTACGCAAGGCTAGATCGAAATCTAAACTGGGCAATCTCTGAATGGACTTGCAATCTAAATCCTTGGTCAAACGACGTATGACCGTCAATGATAGTCCATGATAGTAGATGATGGTTGAAACTCCCGCTGTCGTCTGACCACCAGCTATCGTGTACTATCATGGACTATCATGGACTATCATGGACTATCATTCACTTTGAGCATGTTCAAATTTTCCACGATAGTCGATGATAGTTGAAACTCTCTCTCCCGTTTGACCACCAACTATCGTGTACTGTCATTGACTATGAGCATGTGCAAATTTTTTCCATGATAGTCGATGATAGTTTTTCCCTTTTGACCATGCACATATGATAGATGATGATAGTTTGGAGGAAGGGAAATGAGTTATTAAACTATCAGGGTCTATCATGGGCCGTTTGACCAGGGGCTTTAATAAGTTTTCGATCATTATAGTTAGCGACTTGACTATAGTGAAGCGGATCGAAAAGTCAATCGGTTCGAAATGCAGGATTTACTTGGCTCGCGAACTAATCGAGTTGTTCGATCGGCTTCCCATGAGATTTCGATCCGACTCCTTTTGAACAGTTCCTTACAGTCCGCAAGCTTCGGAGTTTGTTCGTAAATGTCAGTCCACCCTCCCAATTTAAAAACGATTAACAACAAAAGGCATTTTTATGCAAATTTTATTTAACCACACTCAATCCATTCACTTTCATGTGCACTGAAAAGTCTCAAAAGAAATCCTTCTCAGGTGGTACTTCTTAAACATAGCCCGACCCAGGATAAACTTCCCCAGGGTAAACTTCTCCGTTATACAATTGCTTCAGTTGGTTGTCAAGCATGTTGCATTCCAGCACCTTGTCCTCGTACATGCTTTCGGCGACTTGAAGGCGAACTCGGAACTGGTCCATCTGCTGTCGGAAACGGGTGTTTCCGGACGCCAGCTGCAAGGTTGCCATCTGCACGTGGTAATGAAGTTCGTTATTCTCTCGTAGGATCTGGTTGCGGTGCTTTTTCAAATGCGCGAATTGTCTTTGCATAACACTGTGTTCTTCCAAAAGCTGGTTATACTTTTGTTCAAGCTCGTTCAGCGATTCTTCCTCCACCATGTTTGCCCAGGATTTCTTTTCTTCATTCTCCCTTGTCTCTTCGTAACCTGATGGATTCATCTCTCTCTCTCTGACCGGTCCTTTTCCCGAAGAAACCCCTGGTTTAGTGCCATCGTTTTCGGAAGCATCCTCAGCAGGTGTCTTCTTATCGTTACGTTCCTCAATTAAGTCGCGAATGCGTTTGTCCTTCAGACCAATCGCAATTTCGTTCTCCTCACAAACTTCGCGCAAACGTCTTTCAAGACTTTCCACAGCCTTTTCCGTATTCACCAGTTTCGTGCGTAGCTCTTCATTGCACCTCTCGACTTGAGATAAGTTGCTGTCGCCCTTCTGCACTTTCTCCTCGAGTTCCGAAATATGAGCTTCTGCCTCTTCACTTAAACTTTTGTTAATTTCTTGCTGTTCCACCAGCTTCTCTTCAAGTAGGCCAATTCTTTCCAAATAATCTTTCTCGAGCGATTGAAAACGGCGCCGTCCTTCCACGATTTGAGTTTCCAAGTCAAAGACATGATCCTCGTCTTCGTCCATGCGATTCTGCGATTGCTGGCACTCTTCAAACAGTCTCTTTCGAAGCTGTTCGCTGTCTTTCTCGGCTTCAGATAAAGACTTCTTAACTTCCTCTAGTTCGTCTTCTAACAATTCTTTAGCTGATTTCTGTGAGGAAATCTTTTCCTTCAAATCTTTTATTGTTTCCACACTTCGATTCTTTTGCTGATGGAGATTTTTCAAATTGTTCTTGTGCTCCTCGATGGTTGCTTCCATTTTCTGTATTCGTTGCTTCGCTTCTTTGAGTTGTCTATCAGTGTGTCCCTTCGCATCCCGTTCCAACAAGCACTTGTCCCTCCACTCATCTCTCTTCGAACAGCTCCTCTTCAACGCCTGTTTCATGTTTTTCATCTCCTTTTCTGCTTTTTGTAGCAACTGTTGAAGCTTCAACTTCTCTTTTTCCATCTCTGTCAGACTCGTCTCGCTCAGCTTTTTCACGAACATCATGCACTCTTCCATCGCGTCTTCCATTTCGGTTACCTCGATAACTTGGTCGTCCAGGATCGAGATATCAATTGGCAAAGAGCTGGCCATACTTTGAACAAAAACTAAATCTTTCTGCCCGCAGTATTTTTTCTTCTCGTACGAAATCTTCAACGAATTTTAATGAAGTGTTCATGATGTCATTTGATTGGTATAGCGTCATCCAACAAATTCACGTAATGATTTTCAAACGAATTCTCAAGCATGCTGGCGTAGAAGGCACACGTTCGCTCACGGTCAGTCCCGAGCACTTCGCGAGCGTTTGCCCAAATTTTTCATTCGAAAAATTCCATTTTCCAGAATTGTGGAACTCCAAAATTCCACAATTCGAAAAATTTCATTTTTCGTTTGCCAATATCGACAAATGATGAAAAAAAAATTCGTAAACTGTCCATGGAGATATATACGGAGATTATACAATTATTGGACGATGCAAAATCTCGTGATTTATCAGTGGCGAGCAGATCAATTATTTGCCGATGCCGAAGGCAGAGGCAAATAATTGATCAGCGAGCCA
>JBAHVQ010000138.1:1190441-1208568 GCA_036872915.1 Nanipora kamurai
GATCGATATTTGCACGCAGTTATCTGCAGGTAAATTAACCAATCAGATTTGAGAATACTATAAAGTGAATGATAATTTAATATATTTGCTACACAGTATTGTTTGGTACAATCATCCAACTGTTTTAAGATTATTTCTTAAACTTTTCTTAACCTTTTTCTATTCAGAATGAAATCTTGTTGTTACGTAAATGTAGGTGGTTTTTCAACACACATCAAACTGGTGAAAGATAAAAGGTATTTAGCTTTATCCAACGCGTCAACTCAGGTAGTAATTGTCATTCTAGCTTACTACCAATGACCTGAAGATCAATTGTTTGTTGAGCATGATCGTTCAGGTGAGCCGTGGCTGCCAATGAAAAACTGCTACTGCAAGTGGTATTTTGAAACTACACTGGAGTGTTCGAACGCCCTGAAACCGCATTTGAAACAATTTGGTCGAAGAAATATTCCTAACTGTCAGCCAATCTATGACAATGATATAAAAATGGGATAAAGTAAATTGTTTGAACCTGAGAGAATCGTGACATGTTTGTGGAAGTTGATCGTCCAGGTTAGTTTAGTCTTGAGAAAGACTGTTGGTGGACGTGACTGACATTTCGACAGCTTTAGCGGCGGTCAGCTTCAGAGTCAAAAGGAGAGTAAATGTTACTAGGTTTCAAAAAGTTCTTATAAGAACTATCCAACATTGCCATTCACAATGGTAAATGCGTTCCAATTAGCTATATTCAAATTTTTCACCACGACAAAATCTTTATTTTACTATCTAAAGTGTAGATTAACTCAAAGAACCATATTGTTTATAACAATATCGAATTATTATGAGAACCGAAAGGAATATATAACAGAGTAGAAAGTTAAAAGGTTTAAATAGGCTGCCAAACTTTTGGATAAAAATTCCGACGTTTCGAGCAAAGCCAAATGCCCTTCTTAAGGGAGTGAAACGTGTTCTCCAGGACCTTTGCTCGAAACGTCAGAATTTTTCAACATAATTAGTTTCCAAAGCTATATTATAACAATAGCTCTTGGCTCTGTTCTGTCATTCACTTCAACTATCTTCTTCGTGTTCTGGAAGCGCGACCATCATTTCTGTCGACGCATTACTTTCACAGTTTTACACTTATACCTTTGACACCTTTTTCATTTGGATATACCAGGATGCATTAATTTATGGGAATCTTTCTTCTTTTATCGAAGATAAGACCGCCCGGATTTAACAATGGGCGAGTCGTTATAAACCCCATTATTCCTCGTCGGTCTTACATAACGGTATTCTACTAATAATTCTGGTGGGCATGTTGCTTTTTGTTTCAGCTCGCTGAGTTTTCTCATCGTTGTCACTACTCGGCTTCAAACTGTTGCCCCTTTCACGTATGCCAGGCAGCTGGTCAACCTCCTTTATCGGAGGGAGTATTGGTTTTTGCCTCATGAAGCGTTTCAAGCCAGAATCCTTGGAGACGATGAATTCTCGTGTAGGAAGGGATACGATTGAGTTTGCTTCATTGCGAATGACGACATAATCGTTGAAATGACTCAACGACTGGGAACGCTTGTTAGCTCGCATCATCGTGTGGCTTCCGCCGCAAAATCGTTGAGACATCGGAAATGAAGCAAAATCTAGTAAACCCGTTCCCTGCACCATCTCCCTTTTGATTTTTGATATACGGCGTTCGTCTTCAGTGACTTTCTTAGTCACGTTTGTTTCACGTGACGGTTGGTTTTTGCTCGGCTGAGTTCCACCCATGCACTGAGCTTTAGGAATTGAAGGTGGAACGTGCACCTGCGAAGTTTCAATCTCCATGTCACGATTACAGGAAATACAACGGACCATTTCGGTTTTCCTAAAAACAGCAATAGTTCGACATGTTTCAGAAAGTGAACTAACGTTGGACGTGTTGTTGAAGCTACGCCTGCCGCGGGAACATCCTCAAAGTGGTTTGGCTGCACAAGAAGATGAATGTGTTGCTGATGAATATTTCAGAGATGAATATATTGCCAGTTGCCTGATCTGAAACTCCATGTAAGTTCACCGGTCCCAAAGTCCCGACTCTATAAAACTCTGTATCACCGTCGGGTGATTAAAAACAGCAACGTAAAGAGCGGCGGGACCGGGGGCCGGGCGCCTCCAATAATTTTGATGGGCTCGTTTGCACAGAGGGCATATGCTTCAAAACATATGTTTGAAGTTGTTCAGTCATATTGCTTTTGTTTCGATTCAATACATTGCTAACACGAACTGGCTTCCCACATTTTTACCCTAGTTCAGCCAAACAAAAAGATAAAATCAGCCAAAATCCCCACGGCCTATGTAGCCTTCGGTTCGGCAGTCCTAGTTGGGCTTCCCCCAAATGAAATTTCCCTTGGTACGGCCCTGGAAAAACAAGTTAAATCCTCATACAGTGACCCTCACTGGCACACATCAAGTACTAACCATGGCTGAAAGTAATCACCATGTTATGCAAAGGGCTCCAGCTCTATAAGAGGCGGTCACTTTATTATATAAGTACTGAGTTTTCCGCACAACAAAGTGCACGAACCTCTGATTGCCCAGACGATCTTTTTCACTGGTGAAAAGTATCGTATCAACGTTCCCATTGGCTAACGGTTTTCCCGCCACAACATTGAGTTCGGCAAACTCGCTTCCAAATCGAGGATTTTAATGTTTTGGTAACTGTGCAAGTTATCAAAGAACGTTATAAGGAAAGTACACCGAACAAGAAGCTTATTATGAATAATTCTAACGAGAACTAATGAAGGAGACAAGTTTATATTGCAAACAATGTACAATTTTAAGGGAAGGAAATCCGTTTATCAGTGTGATAAGGTAACAGTATCGTTAATTAAGTAACCGGCTTCGATGTTCCCCAAATAATCAACTTTAAAACCTCACTACTTATATAATAAACAAATTACATCATGGTATATGCTTTTTACGATTTATATAAACTCGCTGTAATATATCATAAAACTCACTTGCACGTACAACTCGCTCGTTTCTTTTATAATACATCACAACTCGTGAATAAAAGTCGTACGCACGTATGTGCATGAAGTAATTCCTATTTACTTCATTCAATAATCGCGACCTACAGCTGGAAAAGGCCAGAGCAGTCCGCTAATAAATCCTGTTTTATCTTACCTCTTAAATCCTGCTGGGTCCACTTGCGTCTCGGGTTTCCTTTTAAGTACCTTGCCTTGCCTAGAGCGAACCTCCTTGATCCGAGCCTCCAGTTCGCTCTTTAAATTCTCCATCTCATCACGATCCAATTTTCCCGCCATTCCAGACTGCAGTTCATTCAGCGTCTCTCGCAGGGCCTCTTCCATACTCATCTGATTGGCCATTTTGTCGAGTGCATCGCTCAAGCCGCGATCCAAGAGTGAAAATGTCTCATCGAAAGTACTGACGCTAACTTTATCGTGGAGCTCGTCCTTGTTTGCTTTGTCGTCAACTTGACTAGAGAGAAAAACCTTGTCTACCTTCTGCTCGTCAAGTTTTTCTACCTCATTAAAAATTTCTTCAAATGTCCGTTCGTGTCGATTGTACTCGTCAACCAATTCCCTGACGGTCTTGCCGAGTTTTGTCTGCTTTATGTCTAATTCTAAGACAAGGCCGTGAACATGAT
The DNA here is from genome assembly GCA_036872915.1 of Nanipora kamurai. Lineage (NCBI taxonomy): Eukaryota > Metazoa > Cnidaria > Anthozoa > Scleralcyonacea > Helioporidae > Nanipora > Nanipora kamurai. Next base: position 1,194,064 of record JBAHVQ010000138.1, read on the forward strand.
GAATAGTGTTGAACCTTTCAGCATCCTGTGGGAAGAAGAAAATAAAAAAATATGACTGAAAATACTGAAAAATAGGTAAAGGGATATGCATTATAAACATAGCAACGACTATGGTTAATTTTTGCTTAATTTCGGTTTAACTTTATACAATGCAAATAAAAAACATTGTAAACACAATGTGATTCAATCCAAACACAACACAAAACAACACAATACAGCACTAATACAGTGTGTGTCCAAAAAAAGTCTATCCTGTTAAAACTTAATTAAGATTCTTTACAAATCGCCTATTGTACAATAGGTGATTTCTAAAGAATAATCATAACGAGATCATTGATTAATAGAGTAGCGTTTTTTTAGGTACGCTGTCCAGGTAATTTGACCGTAAGCAAAATGCCTGGGACTACCAGAACAATAAAAATCCAGCTTCGCATCTTTAATTAGTTTTAATGTTCTGTGTCTTCTGTGAAACACTTTGAAACGTTGTGTCAGTATTCATTAAAAGCAAATGTATTTCCTTTATGAATTTAGGAACAGAATGTGGTATAGTTTAGGTAATATTAATTAACTTAAATCGAAATGGATAGTCCCAGTCTACTTTCGTGTTTCTAGATCACCTGGGTACAATAAGAACAAAAAATAATACTCCTCACCAAATCACAATATACTATGCTTCCTGCAGATGACATCTTAGCGAATTTTCTCAGGCAAGAGTTCGGAAGATTTCATTTCAATTGTTTTTTTTAAGCAGAAAATTCAAAATATAGTAAATTAATCACACTATTCTCGTAAACAAGTCTCTGCGTAAACTATAGGACTAGATTAGTACAAAAAATAAATTCAAATTGAAGAGATATTTACTTGTCTCCAATCTTCCATCTCTCCTATTCTACATGATCACTGTTGCAATCGTATGTGTACCTGAGCTTTCCTCGTTGATTTGAAAGCCTCCATTTCATCCTGCATTTTCTGTATGGAGCTCTTACAAGTCATCATTTCCAATCGGAACTCTTCCTGAGCTATTAATAGCTTCTCCCGCCAACTTTGCATCTGCTCTAACCCAAGACGTACAGCGTAAATGGGAGCCTCGGGATCACTTGGATCTTTTAAGGCCGCATCAGTTTCATTCTCAGTCATTTGCTTCAACTCGTCTGCGCTGTCAGCGTCACTCTCCGACTCACCTGAGCTATCCACGGTTGGTTTGGTATTCTCGTTCAATACTTTGTGGCCCACGTGCGTATGCATTCCCTTTGCAATTTTATTCCGACTGTCTTTGACGTTCGCCATGTTCCCTCTCGATAGACTCCCAGGGTTGGCCATCTTTTCGTTGATACTCCACTCACGCCGTCGTTGCTTTAATTTCTCCAATCCGCTGACTTTGCGTGACGACTGTTTCCTACACATTAGAGCATCTTCGGTTTTTGAGCGAGTGAGCTTGGGTGACATTCCCTTCTCTGCTTTACTGACCCGCACAGGCTGAGTAACCGGGCGTTGTGATGCTACCTTTCCAGAAGTTCTCATTTCCTCCTGGTCTTTTTCAACTTCCTTAGGTTGTTCCATGAACGAGTTACTCATATTCCCATCAACACCACCACGAGATACCAAATTCTCGACAGCACTTTGTAAGCGTTTAAGGCCGTGTTCTAGTTCGAAAATCCGACTAGTCAGGGCAGAATTACGCGAAACAGTAAAATTAGACACTTTAGAAAGAGCACTTTCGTTCCTTGTTGTTTTTGCATGATCTTTTCCCCCGGCTTCACTAACACTTTTAGTTCGGGAACTTCGGTCCTCTTTCGCATTTCCATCACCTCCTGAACTGTCACTTCTCGCATGTAATTGGGAATTATCTTCACTATTTTGATCCAACAATTCGTCGAGGGTTGTCAATGCAACTGCATCGTTTCCGTTGTCTAAATATTCTGTGTCGTCAGCTGCAAAGTAACAAATTTCGTGCTGGAATCCTTGAAATTCCATGATTGCAAACATAATAAAGCCTTAATCCGGAGGCTAAACGTTCCAACATTGTTGTACAACATCAGGAGAGGAACAATGTTGTATCAAATGAAAATTTGTTCCCACCACAGAACCAACAATACAGTGTATTAACCATGTCAAGTTTGTGAAACACCACGTTTTATTTTATCGCTAAGCTTTGGACCCGTTGACTGAGGAGTTCATCGGGGCAAAATTGTGGTGTTAATTGTGCAAATAAAACGTGTTGTTCCACAAACTTAACATAGTTATCAAATTACCACCATGCAAAACTTCAAAGGATTGAATGCAGTGTGTGCCAAAAAACTGCTACCTTAGTTATGCTTCGTTAAAATTCTTTACAAATTACCTTTGTACAGCAAGTGATTTCTGAAAAATAATTATAATTTTTAATAGGGTAGCATTTTTTTATACACACGGTATAATCTTCTTGTTGATTTGATGTTGAATAGAAATCTGCACTTGTTATAACATTGTTTATTCCCCGATGTTGTACAACAATGCTGGAATGTTTAGCTTCGACTTTACTTCTAAATGCTTTCAACGGTAAGGTATCTTCTTACAACCTGTTACAACGGAGGAACGAACTTATAACGGAACACGAATCCCTGCACAAACGTCTACCGAGATAACCCGCAAAGGTAAAATATTCATTCCCAGAATTTTCTATGGAACAAATTCACAATTGCTTAAATCACTGGAATGGCGATGTATCTTTAACCCAGTTGGATTTATGGATTTTTTTTAAGGACAGTATGATTTCGCTATTTTGCGCGTTTTATCAGTTCTTGCAACCACAAAACACGTAGGTAGTTATTTTTTAATACGTTGTGAAATCTACTTTACTGCAAGTAAAGTTAACATTTTCCTTTAATTGTTCTTGAAAATAAAACATTCCTAATTATTGTCAACTCGGTGAATAACACAGCTGTTGGAGTATTTTCCGTAAATTTTTCTTGTAATCAGCTCATCCATATTTTATGATGTCTGTTGCATCATATTCTGTTTAGTCGTGCAGCTTATAGCAGGGACTTTAAGGAAGCACTACGACAAGTACGACTACGTCTATAAACAATAGAATGTCATGCCAAGTACAAAAAGTCTTCACGCCGTCAAGACAATCATGATAACGTCAGCAAAGTTATATCTTATTCTTGCTAGAAATATGGCCGTGAAAGCTCTTTGTTTTCTGAAAAGACACAAAGTTTCGATCCTTGCGATAAAACACCTAAAATCTACAGTTTTCTTTTATATCCTATCACGTTAAAGTCGTTAAAAAACCGTAGTCGTAGATCGTTGTTGGAATTTTAAAGTCCCTACTGAAGCAGCTATACGTCTTTCAATTTCCTCTGACCTGCGTAAGTTCCACTCTCTTTGTCCACGACGTCTGACAATGAACGACCAGTATCCTCTACCTCACACTCGTATGTATCATGAGCACTTTGTTTGGGTTTCTTCACGGCCACATTACCAATATCAAGGCTCTCGATCACTGTAACCAAAACTTCCCTGAGATGTAAGAAGTTCACTGATGCGATATCTGCATCGATGGCCAAATCCAACACTTCTGCAAGCCTGAGAGCCATATATTTTTTGGTACACCACAAACTTTGCAAAAGAAGGTTGCCAAGGTTGGCGGGCTTTTACTTTCGTTGCACAACGGACGACAGTGATGTTTTTATTCACAGGATGTTTATGGTTCTTGGGGCTAGGCAACGTTGATAATGACCATATCCCTTAGGCATCATTAGTGGCTGAATCAGTCGAGGCCATTTGAGTGATGTGGATAATTTTTGGGCGCTCAACCATGCAAAGCGTGTACGTTCAACACGAATTAAACAAACACGTACATCACTTTTTACTGTTTCTCTTGTCCTTATTTTTTCTATCTTAGGTGGAGATAAGGTGACACTGTCACGATATTAACGAAATTACTCAGGCACGAAAGTGAGAGCTCTTTCACTCGTGCCGGTAAAGCACCTTCAGCGAGCCACACAGGTCCCAGTTGATTTTTGATACGGTTTTATGCAAACTTAAACAAGGATTTATATAATAATTAATCGGAAACTACACCTGTCTGACATCCGCCGGGTCTCTCAAAACTGTCCGTTATATCATTACGTACAAACCACAATTTCTAACAGGTTGTGAATACACAGTATCTCAAGCCACACTGGTCGATAGGTCCCTGAAACGCACTTAAAATACTAGCTTTTCAAGCTCCTTCCACACATATTCTCTAACAAATATCTCTGGTGTTTTTCGAGCCAAAAGGTAGTCTAGCAAGTGTTCTTGGAGTTCATTGAGATGGATGTCAGAATGACATTGATAAAAGGACGGATCAGAATCTGTTTTTAAGACACTGGCTTTTCCATTTTCATTTCTATGAAGGAAAGTAATAAAAAAAAACTTAGCATGTGGGTAGTTTCCTAATGATACCTGTCCGTGGACCACAAGCTGCCCTACAAATCATGCTATACAGTCCGACAATCATTTCCAGACACCTTCACACGCACTTAACTGCTTTCTGTAAATCCGAACAGTCCTTACCCTACGGTGACAGACGTTCAGTGTACGTGAGTCAATCGTACGATTATTAGTCTTCACGATGATCAAAAACTGAATTACGACGGTCGAGTTGAGTCGTACCGCGTTCAGTCAGATAGTTTACGTGGCTTTAGAGCATGTTACATCCAGGTGATCTGACCGCGGGCAGAAGGCCTGGGACTAGCAGCACAATAAAAATCCAGTTTCATATCTTTAATCAGTTGTAAAATTTGGTATCTGTTGTAAAACTGTTTGAAACTTTGTGTCAATATTCAATAGAGGGAAAGGTACTTCCATGAAGAATTTAAGAACATAATCTGGTATAGTTCATGAGATAATAACTAAGTTAAATCCGAAATGCGTTTCTATTTGACAATTAGTTCCAGTCCACTTTCATGTTTCCAGATCAGTTGGAGTATGTAACAATCTAAGTAGCCAGATCAACCCCATATAGAGTGGTCCCAACACAATACCTTCTACTGTCATTCGCAACTTTTGATGCCACGATTTGTATACAGAATCCTTTGTAGCATGTCGAGAACTGTAATTTTTCTAATGCGTCTTGAGTTCTTTGGAAACGTTTGATCTTCTTATTGCGAATGGCTTGGGCTAATAAGTCACAAGGCTCTCCTTCACCATTACTGTAGTATACGTTGTAAAACAAGCAGTTCATCTGACTCAATTTCCCTAAACAAAATGACAAAATACACTAGCGAAACAAAGCCTGCTGCAATCAATTGCGATCAGTCCTTTTGACACTTCTTACAACAAAACAATTTATCAATTGCGCAAAAAGATTTTCATCTTCCTGCCCACTAACTATACTACAATCTACATATCTTTTAGGATAAAGTCAACTATTGTGGTTCAGTTTGTCATAAAAAACGGGTTCTCTAATAAGGGTCCGGTTAACTAATTGGCCTACCATTAATTACTAAATTTAGGAGAGCTAAAAGGTCCTTCCTTTCGGGTGGTTGTCCAGAGAAAATGCAGGTTCAATGTTCGAACGCCCAATTCAAAAGTTAGTTGTCTCTCCTTCCTTTCGGGTGGTTGTCCAGAGAAAATGCAGGCTCAATGTTCGAACGCCCAATTCAAAAGTTAGTTGTCTCTCTAAGATAGAATGATGATTCATAAGTACCTAGTCATTTTGACGCTAGCTAAATTAGATTTTATGCAGTCAACAGTTAATTTTTGACATCACGTATCTACAGCAGGTACTTGAGCCTTTATTTTCACGCAAAAATTGCAACGTAAAGCATTGGGAATTTTTTGGCAGTGAGATCGGTGCAGTTTTTTTGAACAAGTATCCCATGAGAAATATTAATGAGAAACTGATCACAGCTCAACTTGTGCAGTGATGAACACATAATAATAATAATACTGTACATCCACAAATGTGACCTAGCCTTCATTCATCCACAGGATGCTTTTCACAGAATTCGTGAGAGCTGCAGTTTTTCCTTCTGGTCGAATTGAAATATCTGAGCTGTATCTTTCATAAGCTACTTGATAAGATTGCTGTGATACATTGTAGTAAGTAAAAATATAGCACTTCAGGAGAAATTAGACCTGGCAATATCAAGCCAAGTGATGCAGCATATGTTGAGCCAGTTCTAAATAGTAAAAACACGGGTTGGGATGAGATTAGCAAACATATCATTATTTAATACAGTGGACTGGTCAAAAAGTTACTGCATACTGATTTGTACAAGAAATCATCCAAGGGTACAGTGTGTTTTGCCATAAATTATCTTTGAAAGTAGTTGACCAAAACTAGCAGTTAAAAAAGCACATACAAGCATGTCTGTGGATCTTGACTGCTATTCTCAAAATTCAACACTCTTCCAAAGGTCTTACATTTAGCTGGACCCACAAATATGCAAATTGTCATTTAAGTTATAAACTTTAAGAATACCTCACCTTTACGGCTTCCTCTAGGAAGCTCCTGCATTGCACGTACCATCTCTGAGTACCAAAACGCCAAAGCTGTAACATCATCTCCTGGATGTGTCCATCTGGTGCTTACTCCAACCAGTATCTCTAATCAAGCATGGACACAATTACAAAAATTAGTGTCACTATCACACTTCTTTCACAATGCTTACTTTAAAATTATCAAAACAACTATCAAAAGCTTATTTTATTTTTCAACCTCTTATCCGGGGACTTTTATTCAATTCAACAGTACCACATGAAATTTTTAAACACAAGTCATGTCAATTTGGTTGGCCTATAGGGCAACTCAAAATCACTGTTGTAAGGAGTAAACTATTTACCAGCACTGTACCTTTACACTAAACTGTCCAATAATTTATTTGTTATTACTGTAAGTATCCAACAGTTTCAATCAGTTTTTTTAGAGTAAAAATAACCCACTGTCCAAATATCACTCTGACCTATGTACTTGTCTATAGAGTTATTTTGATTCAGTGAAAGACAATTTGATGACACAATGTAATATGAGTCATCAACACTTTGATAAGTGGAACCTATACCATTATATTTTCAAAGGATTGTTTGTGGCTTGACATACCACTCTCTTTTTGTAATATATCATCCAGCACTCCAACTTCCTGTTTAACTTGCTGACAATGAAGCTGGTGTTTCAGCATTAGAAGTTTCTTCTTTAGCTTTTTTATCTCTGATAATAACTTTAACATTTCTGAGAACTGGCTAGGCAAACAGAGAACCAAAAATATCATTGTTGTGTTAGCACATTGATTATCTTCTGATATATACATCATTCTGACCTCCTTACTGACTGAATGGGATTAGAACCATGTAAGAGTTGTATAAAAATAAGTAAAAAAACAAACCTGAATTTCATAGTTACCAAATGCAGATCCATTCTAGTCTTTTCTATTTTACAATTCATTTTTATGGGGTAAGGGATATGCTTGCTACTATCCACCCCTTTTACCAACTGGAGTGTTTATTTCTTTCTATTTGTACTGTTTCAGAAATAAACAAAACCCTGCTGCTGAATTCCAAACTAAAAGAATAAATGTTTCAACACTTTTGGGCAGGATCAGTCTTCTGTAATATTTTATCAGACGATTAGTGGACATTTGTCAAGCTTGTTATCTCCGAAAAACAATTCCTGTCTAGGCCTGCAACCATGGGTTGCGGGTTCAATTCCCATCTAGGGCTCAGAAATCATTTTTCTGAGATAATGAGCTGGATGAACATCCACTAGTCATCTGATATTTCCCAAGCTCCCACATGAACCAACTTTGTGTTCAGCATTATCTTTAATATTTTATCTGGCTAACACCAGACTATTTCCTCATCAAGGCCAGGTATCCTGCCAGATAATAGTTAATAAATACAGTAAATTGGACATTACTTTGTAGAGAGAAGTTATGGAGATTCAGTTACTAGTGGTATTGTAAGAGGCAGTAAATATTCACCAATACAAGGGTAGGGGCACTCTGAATACAAAATTAAGTATTTGAACAATAAAGTAATAATGACAATAATTACTATTATTATTGTTAATAATAATAATAATCATAACAACAATAATAATAAGAAGAAGAATTAGAATGTCTTTATTGTCAATTGTAAAACTACATAAGCAAGAGTTACCAGATCACATATATTAAATACAAATTACACAGAAGAAAAACACACATGTACTGACAAAACTACGTATTTTTAAAATGATCTGTGAAAATCTTATGTCACAGAAATTCTTGCGTACTGAGTCTAAGAGAGTATGGATGAGTTATCTCACAAGTGGTGAGTCTGAATCAAGATTTTGCATAATCAATGGAGGAACAAAATTATATATTTGAAGTATGATGAGAAAGGGTACCCACAGACCTATGGGAGTGGACATGTTATCCCCCTAAAATGCATAAAAATTTATGAAATTCATGCAAAATAGAAAAATTTGGCAAGCAATCTGGACAAAAATTGGTCTGGTACCATAGGACAAATAATAAAATATGATCTGGGCAATTTTTAAAAAAACAGAATGTTCAGGTAAATGAACATGGATACTCCCTGGATTAAAACAGGTTATGCCCCCCATGAGGATATACCCACACTCCACCAGGGCCTGGTTGTATAAAACTCTTACTCATGATTAAGTCAGCTGTTGGATTATTAAAATGTAGTTAAATTCCTATCCTCTGATCCTGATTGGCTAAAACTAAACACTAATCATGACAAAAGTTAATCACCTTTTTATACAACCAGCCCCTTGGCTGTTGTTACCAAGTGATACATTTTGGTCATCAATAAACTCATTGTATACCATCATAACTCCTAATAATTCGAGGGCCAGATAAGGTTATCTGGCCACTAGATGGTAAAAATGGTCATTTATTACATTCATGGTTTTACCACTTGTTTTTTAGTTTTTTCTGTTGAGTTACCCACAGTGAAAACATGGTTTACGGATATAGTTTTGAGTTTGTGTGGCTGCTAGGTTTTTTAATTCAATAGCATTTTGAATAACATTTTCTAACCCTTAAAATTGTTAAAAATCTCTCCCAAAATGCCAGAAATGGTCTTTCTGAGACTCTAAAATTTCAAAATATTCCAGAAGAGCATGCACCTTGACCCTCTACCTGAAACAGCTCACACCTTTGGAACTCACAACCTAATTACCCCCCAAAAGTCTATTAATTTTGGTGCCTCCCTGTAAAAAACATCTTCCTACGCCACTTTTACTGGTAAATGGTATTTGTCAACCAATCATAATGTGATTCTGATATTATTTATTGGATAAACCCAATGTGAAATATGTAACCTGAAATTCATAAATCTAAATCCACAGTTCTAAAGTCAAAAATTCTTTTTGGATGTGCAGTTTCAGGTTGAAGTCAAAACACAGGGTTGCTCCCTCAAAGTCACAGTTCTACACACACTACTTTTTTATTCTCTTTCAAAGCCAACCTTGGCCTCTTGGCCTCTCGGCCACCCTTCCTCCACTTCACACAATCCTAGAATACCTTAATAGTAACATACATATCTTCCCTGCATTCTGTTGCTAGAGCACTCGTTGATTTCTCGTTCAGCATTTGGTTACATTGCAAGCTTTTAAGAAGAAACCTTTCTTTTGCTTTCTGGCAACTGATCTCTTGACTTCTTAACTGCATGAAGGTAAAAATGTAAGACATCTGATTTAACTTGAGACTATATTAAGCCAGTTATTTACAACTTTAAAAAGAACTCAGAGATTAGTTAAGGAGAATGTTAGAAAAAAAAAAGCCATACAAAAATCACATACCTTTCTTTCAGTTTCTCTAAGAGCTTCAACCTCTTTTAGCAACTGAGCAAGTTTTGCTTCCACATTTGTCGCCATCTTGTTTATAACTGGTTCCCAGGCTTTAGCTTTATTTTGAATCTCGCGCCAAAATTTCCCGCCAAATTCCTAAAATCCGGGAAATAAACCAAGCCGGTGTCATGTGCAGTAACCCTGGACTGAGTTACCCGTGGTCTTTCAAAACGCAATTATCCGTGACTCAGGGACACCGCCATTCCGAATATCCGATATCTCAATTTTTTTCGGCCTTATAAGCCAGTAGTTATTGGAATTGTAGCCTGAGGGTTTGGATTTAGGTGAGGGTAAGTTTCAGTTTCCAATGATGTTCATTAAGGAGACACGAGAACTACTATTGTACAACTAACACCCCGTTTATGTCTCGAGCATCCTATTCCCATAAAAAGATAAGATGAAGCAAAAAAGAACAAAGAATTTTACTGGCTGCAATATTTCATCGATATTTAGCTATGACCAGACCTGGTAGATTCCCGTTTAAACTAAAAATTTTGAAACAGACATTTCTTCTTTGACAGTTTGATGGTGGTTAGTGCAGAAAAGGCGCTTGCGCGCGCCAGGCCTTTCACTTCACATAATGGCAGAGATGTTGTAGTCTATTTAACGAGCAGCCTTTGCCTAACGTCTTACCCCAGTTCATCGGTCAATTCAGCATCCGGTACTGGTGTTTTCAGTTCTAAACAAATCCGCACTATCACGACCAAGCAGGCGATTGCATGGTACATTATATGGCATATGTCTTTTGCAATAAGATTGGCAAGACGTCGGTTCTAATACATGTACTTCGAAAACGACGGGGTTTTGGCTTATTTGGATGAGTTCGTAAGACTTCGCGCTCATCTTTTAATTCTTCTTATGCCTTTGACTAAGGTCTACCTCACATTAGCGACATAACGACATGAACATAAGGGAATGAGAATACGAGATCCATTTTTTCCTTAAGTCGTTATTTCTGTGTCATTATATGCATCTATTATGTTATGTGGCCTTGATTACACTCTTGACATAAGAAGTATCTTTTGAACTTACGAGACCCTATCGTTATATCGCTCAGCGTCAACCAGGCCCATGAAACGTGTTGATTAACCAACATCTAAAACCTCGGAGTTGGATTGTTTATTCGACGGGTAAGCGCCACCAAACACCATGCTGTGAACTAAGAACTTGAGTGTCATTCACCGAATTGCGAGTTATAAACCGAAAGTTGAGCTTTTGAAGGGATAAAAGTTACACCTGGATGTTCAAAATACGGGCAGCCTCCCTTACACAGATTTCACTTGTCATTTCATATATGAATCTTGTATTTCATGCGTGAATGAAATTGTTCCAATTTCATATATGAAACGAAAATTTAATATGTGAAAATCCTTCCAAATCCATTTGCTTATCACATGTCAAATGAACAATGAAATTGTTCGCGAGGCGCTGTTCAGTCCCAAAGACTAATTTATCAGATAATTAGTCATCGTTTTAATCATTCCAGGTTTTCAAGATAGTCATAAAAGGTAAAATAATCTTGAAAGTTACTCCTTCAAGTATTTTTTAAAAAGTCCTGTCTAAATAGCGTACAACTGTTGGCATTGAATGATTAAAAAAAAATTATGGTATTTGATTTTGGTTCCATCTCTCTAAGGTAAGCAAACCAGGTTACAGTTCTTCCTGCCTCGTTCACCACGTCTGACAGTCTTCATCGACGATATACAGCAGGATTGGTAAACGGGACCTGACAATAGTCTCAAAGTGCAAAAGACGTAAGACCAATGTTTAGATAAACTTGGTGCCATTTCATGAATCGTAGTCGTCGTCTTCAGAATGGACTGGTCTGTACAGCGAGGGGACAGGGATACTAGTGTTAGGAAGTTGAAGCGAAGATGACGAAGAAGCTTGAACTAGAGTATTCGGAGGACTAACACTAGAAATGAAATAAAGATCACAAGCCTTCAGCAATGATGGTACCCTAGACTTTACAGTAAAAACAAATCAATAATACCCGAGTCCGGGCGATTAGCTTAACCCAGGATTAGTGAAAACTCTGCGGATGAAATACTGCGAATGTTCATATATCAAATAAATATCGAAATGTTCTATCCAAGACAGTTTTAAGTCTCAAACATTTGGTATGAATGTGAGCTAAGAAAAAGCCAATTGCATTATGTTTGCATAAGTTAATAATAATACATTGACGAAAAACTATCCCCGTCTTCGCGATTATCTCCCCCATCATGATAATTTAAATTTGCTGCCATTTGCGCTGGTTAGGGGGCGGAGCTTTAAAGCACCCATGCCCTTTTACAACGCGGCACCGTGTTTAACCCAGGGTTAGTGATAATCGTCCTTTGAACAACCAGGCCCTGGTCTTCACGACAAAAGGTCTAAAATTTTTTACGACGAAATTATTCGAGTCGCAGTCTCTCAACACAAACTGAATGTTGTTCTAACTCTTTCCCGGTGGGATGTCCCCGCTTGGTTAAAAATTTTATAAACCGACGATTAGAAAAATTTTAATAAACTTTTAACATAATTTTTTGTAATTTCTTAATGTTTTTATTCTAGATCTACTCCAGCGATAAACTGCAGCGTATTATACAGATATGAGATCGAGGTCATGTCGTCAGTGCGCTGGAATGAAAACACAACGTCATTTCTCTGCTCAGTCAAAGGACGCCAGGACCGCAGACGTTAACATGTTTACTCGCGTGAGCAAAGAGTTAAAGTTGTCGTTTTTCTCTTCTCCATCAGTTTGCTAATTATTAATTTTTAAACGAATTAGTTAAATAAAGGTGCTCGAAAGGACTCACTGATCATTCTGCCCCGTTTTCGTTGGTTTTGGAAAGCTTGAACTCGAATTAGAAGCGTCTGACATTGTGTTTGAAGGTATACCAGTGTTGCTCCCACTTTCTGTTGAATTTGAACCATCTTCTTCCTAACACAAAAGCCATGATATCAAGTAAGATCAAAATAAAAAGAAACAGAGAGACATTTTCCGCGCGATTCTTGCAGCTGTACGGGCTGATTTCCACTAGCGGAATTTTCCGCATGTATTGCCTAGTTCTTGTTTCTCATTGGCTCTCGGAAACTCTTTCGTTCCAAAGAACCAATGAGGAACAAGAAAAAGTAAGTGAAAATCCCGCAAGTGAAAATCACTTCGCAGATTTTTCCGCGCGTACTGTCTTTTTCTTGTTTCTCATTGGCTCTCAAAAATTCTTAGGTTCTCAAGAGCCAATGAGAAAAAAGGAAGAGCCGTGCGCGCGTAAAATTCCGCCAAATGGAAACCAGGTCTTACAAGATGTTTCCCCGAGATTGGAAGAAAACCCAAAAGGGTCACTGATGCCGAAAGTCAGTTCAGACCCTCCAAAAAACGACAGGGAAAATTCTTTTGACAACCTTAGCGTAACTTAGTTGTTGTCTGTGCGCCTTCGGATCTCTTTAAAAAAAGGAAACTTGTACACTCTTTCGTTCACCAACTCTAATCATCTACACATGTAAAAACGCACAGCTTGTTTTTGCCTGTTAACGAGCTTGAGCATGGTTGAGCTGGCAAGCTTGAACAAAGTTGAGCTGGAACATGGTTGAGCTGAAACAAAGTTTGAACATTGTTCAGCTGGCAAGCTTGAACAAGGTTGAGCTAGCAAGCTTCAACACGGTTGTCCGGACAGGCTTGTTTTTGGAAGCTCAAACAGAACATCAAACCTGATAAACGAACAGACTTGAACAACGTTGCTGTAACGATATGTTTCATGCATGATAACAGGGTTGTTTCAGGGTAATGGACTAACAAGCAAGAACGTGGTTGTCTCGCTGGCATATTTTTCTTCGAATCGAGAATTTTCGGTATTTTTATACACGTGTGTAAGTGGCGACAGCGACATTTCTTGAATCCGCCATCGTTCGCTCTGGCGTGGTATCTCGTGAAAGTGTCGAAAATCTTCTCGTGTTACTCACTAATAACACGAACTGAACAGGCATGAACAATTTTGTCCAACTAACAACATAAAACAATCATTGTTAAGTCAACAATGAGACGACTAGTGAACGTTCCCACATGAACTAAGTTCTTGTTCAACCTTAAGTATCAAGTCAACAATGTTGTTCATACATGGCACAACATGTTGTCCGGGCATGACGAAGTAACAAGGGTGAACAGCAATGTTACAACAACCACGAACTGGGTCGTTTTATCAAGCTGGATTTTGCTTTTTCTAACATACTTGAACAACCGCTGTTGGTTCGCCAACCTGTAACACCAACAAACCTGTAATAGCATGTGAGATTTTAACGTGCGTACCCTTCCTCTACTCCAACCAAAATAGGCATTTTGATATAGTAAAGCATTTGTCGAGCCAGTTTCTACAGAAAAATTTGCAATCATCAAGTTTAACTAATCGTGACGAGTACCTGGAAGTTGATGGAGGAAAAAGTTGTCCGAAAATGGACAAAACAATCTGAAAAAAAAGGCTGTTTTCCCCTAGAGAAATTTTTTTTAGCGCGAAATAGGAACTAATAAAAAATTTACTCAAATCATTCAAAGATCGAAATTGTTATGCCGCTCAAGTTTGTTAATTCACAAAAGTTATATGAGCCCTGACGGGAATCGAACCCGCAACCTTCTGATCGCCGGTGAGGTGCTTTAACCACTGAGCTACATGGACTCAGATGGAAGAGCGAAGGTTACTATT
>JBAHVQ010000138.1:1224566-1253437 GCA_036872915.1 Nanipora kamurai
TCGGGACACAGTCACTCGGCTTTGCCTCGTGACTGTATACCCCGATACAGAACGGCCACTCATTTTGTAAATAGTACCTATGATACATTTATATTATTTTTTTCAACTGTAATCTCATTCGTATGATGACCGATGACATCGTTGTTTGGCTGAGCAGTGTCGGCCAGACGTCAGCAATGCTGTTTGTTATTGCATGTTCCGTGTATCGAACCTTTGAGACACAAACATCAGATCCGGCTTATGAAAAGTCCAGCTTCTGAACCTCGTCTAGTGATTCCAAATGTCTGAAAAAATGGTGTTGTTACCGGCGACATGCAAACATTCTTCAACCGTGTGTTCTCTCATCGGTAGCCAGAAGGTTGTGAGTTCGATTCCCGTCTAGGGCTCAAAAATTGTTTTTATTTATCTACATGGATAATGCACACCATATTCGGCTTAACTTCTATTCTGTTTAAACTGTTCTCCCTAGAGGTCCAGTAAGGGCCACTGCTCAAGCGAGCCCAAAAAATCCTTGATAGTCGCGTTTTTTACATAGAAGTCCTCCGATATGCAGTTTTAACTACGTTGCTATAACGAACAAGGAGAACGTGGCATGCTTACTGCAGTATAAAGTGAATTTAAACTGGTTTTATTTCCGTAAAATATGAGATCAACTGCTCAAGCAAAATATACAGAAGAAAAACATCCTGGATTCGCTTTATTAGTCCTTTGAACAAACGGCCCCTGCTGCCCAAAAGGCGATTATCACCGTAATAAAAGATCAAAGGTTAATCTGTCGCTGTGTATTCAAATGTTTTGCTTGGGTATTTAGTTTAAACATGCCAGGTTACAAAATACCGGTTAATTGGTCAGAAGTCTTATGATAATAGCCCCTAACTTTCCCCCAGCAGTACCCTAAGGATTCTGACAAATCTCTTTATTAAGCCAGGGTAATCGTCTTCTGAACTATCGGGACCCCTTGAACGTTTCCGTGTGCCAAACAGTTCATTATACGCTGAGCCCTGAAATTAATCACCTTGTTGCAGTTTTCCACGGTCTTTCTTATGCTGGTTTCTTGTTAAGTTAAAGAATACTAGTTCTATCCTAAAAGAAAAGAAGCGGGTAAACGTTTATTTCCTGGCGAGAATGACCATAACATGAAAGATACAAAAACACCAAATAGTATCAAGTAGAATAGTGTTCAAGAAGTTACACGGGCAACAGTGAGCTTCATGATGGTTTCCAATAACTGTTCAACCTTTTTTGTTTTCGTGAAAGTTTTCCTTTACTCATGGGCAATCAATAACCACATTTTAAAAAACAGAAATTTTACTGCCCAATTCCTCAAAAGTCAAAGAAATTACTTCTGCTTCAAAACAAACTTGATTGACCATACGTTTAGAAAGGCATTGGAAAACAAATGGAGGTGACCTTCCTTTTTTGCGAGTTAAACGAGGATTCATTTGGAAACGTCATTTTTGCCATAACAAGATATGGATTGTTTTGGCTTGGTATATTATGTTTCCTTCTCTTCAAAAGTATTCATTCACCAACGTTAGAGCTAATTAACTGGCATTGCTCAACTGTTAAAAAGACTGTATCGATCCACCTTAAAAATCTCATGGAATCTTTTGAAATAAGTTCTTTAAGCAATAGCAACATTTCTGTTAAATTTTCTTTCTATAGGGTAACCGTTCGCTAAAATCGCAGGGTCACCCCAGTTGGTAGAGTAGTGTAATTATCTAACAATACATTTCCAAAATCGCAGGTTTTTGAGGTGACATACTCGAGTGTTCAAGAAGCACCCTCCTGCAAAAAATATTATCAAGTTCCATCAACACCACCTGCTAGAAATGCTCTAGTTATGCCACTGTCTATGTGAATGCAGTACCTTGGTTAATGGAAATGTAAATCAGCCTGATTTATACCATGAATATCAAGCTAAAATTTGTCTGCAATCGTATAAACTAATAACTAAAAAATACCAAATGTTCCCCTTATACAAGCGGAATCCAACGCTTTAACTTTTTTCGGTCCAACGTCAAAATAAAAGTTTTCAGAGTAGGGTTTCAAGGCTTTGCTAATTTCACCATCTTCCTTTTCGAAGTTCGCTCCAAAACTACATTATTTGGCATCTACTGTAATTAAAAACTAAGCTGGAAAAGGGCTTTTTGTGCCCGTTGCAAAACACGTTCGCAACGAAGAGTGACCCAAACGTCAGTAAGACAGATTTTTTTGCTGTTGTTTTCTATTTCCACAGGCTCCAAACAGTTAAGCAAATAGTCAAACATGATTAAAATCTATCTTGTACCTTATTTGAAAAATTATTGGGGTTTGCTATACAGAATGACATCAGTAAACATAAACTTTCTATATGAAAGTTTCTGAAACAAAGTTTCGCAAGATATTTACACCCACACAGGAAATTTATGCTCGTCAGTTTTCTCTAACATCTGACACCATTGAAAATCGCTGTCGAAACGCTTTTCGAGTATGAAACATTGTATTTCATTTTAAATGAAAGAGTCTAATACAATTTCAGTTAACTTCGAACTGAACGAAATGGAACGAACAATAAAGTGTTAAGTTACATGAGTCTTCTAAGAAAGTTCGAAACTCGCTTCATAAATATTTTACAACTCCAGTCTTAATGTACATTATATTATTATAAATTCTTTACACAATATTTATACATGCATTAAATGTCTGATGCTCTTAAGCCTTCGAGAGAAGGCCATTTGTTTGTCTCCTCATTAGCTACTTCGACGTCTGTATCATTATGTTCATCGGAAAAAATACCATCGCGCCAGTGCACTGAAATCTCACGGAACAGTTCTCGAGGCGATGGATCGTTTTCAACTGCTGCCGGATTGGCTGCTGAAACGTTGTCGTAAAAACTTTCAGAGCGATCCGTCATCTCGAGATGGGTACCGCCCATCGGGGGCCAGCTATGAAAGCCTGCAGCCTCATTAAATGAGATGGTTCCACTTCTGCCGTAACCAAAAACGACGTGAGTTGGTTCGTGCACGCTACAAACTAGTGAGTTAGGATTGGACGCTTCTGATGCAGCCGATGGAGGTCTGAGATCGAAGTAATACCCGGACTGTCGTGATGGGAAGAGCATTTGCTCCGGAGCAAAACTCGAGCCGAATAACGAGTTGAGGGGACCAGCTGACTGGCGTTTCGAGGACATCACTTGGGCGCGTTTTATGCTCGTGAGATTTCGCTGCTGACGAGTATGTTGTCGTAACCAAGTCGAGACTAACCGTAAAGTCGGTAGGTAGATGAAGGCAAGGCAAATGCTGGGATTGATGAAGTAAATAACACAATGGATCAACGTTACCACCACGTAATGTTTAAATTGAAGGTTGTAGAAAGCGAAGGCAGTTAAGCACGTGAATGAAATCAGTCCGACAGCGGCAACAACTACAAGGTTCTCCGTTCTGCAGAAGTTTTCTCGTTGTTTTACCGTCTCCAAGATTGCCAGAACACAGAGGAAGAAGAGGAGAAGCCAGTTCAAAATCATAGATCCAAGAACACTGACGTTTTCATGAACATCGCAAGCGATGACAACCCTGTCGAGGGAACATGAGAAACGCAGGAGGGTAGGGGATCCCGAGACTAGTAAGGTTGCGAGAATCAATGCTTGAAGTAGCACGACCAACAAACTGAATGCAATTCGACGACCAGGACGCTCTGTGGACACTTCACACTTGAGGAGATTTTGGACGAAGATTGTCTTGGTCAACAGAAGGGCGGAATAAAAAGTGAAAATCATGTTCACTGCTGACCACAAAATCAAGCACCTCTCAGACGACAGTTCACCAAGGTGCATCATGGGTAACAGGCAGAATAAGCACAACACCGCGAGCACGAGATTGTCAGGCCAAGAATAACACAAAATCATGATCGGCGAGTTTTTGTGCATGAAGAAGTACAGCAGACTTAGAATGAGTGCGAGCAACGAGATAAATTCCAAGATATACAGTGAAATAGCCCAGGCATCGTTCCAGTCGATCATTGTTACGTCAGATTTGCAATTCGCCGCTGGCATTGTATCATCACAGTAGATACATGAGTTATTTTCAGCTGTGGATGAGCTCGTCCTTCGGCGGCTTGTATGATTTTTAGGGTTAATTTGCGTTACATTAACGGTCTCATTATCCTTCGGTAATTCAGCAGTCTCGCTCATGACACGGATATCTCGAAGATCTCCTGTGACACGCCATTTGCGAAAAAATTCGAAAGTCCACCCTCTTTGAACTGGCATTCTTTTGCCGAGAATAGCACCCTCCGTTCTGTGTAGAACTTGAATTGAATAGCTGGGGGCCAAAGAGTTGTGTTGATTCAACCTGAAAAGCTCGCCTCTTTTCCCTATACTGGAGTTGTTTAAACTGTCAAACCAGTGTGCCATGTCCAGGGAGTGAAGACATGAACGTGAAGGTACACCAACACGTTGTTCACAATTTTTCAATGTATCTTTTAAAGAGCTGGCAACCAAATTGACGGCATCTGCTACGCCTTGTAATGTCAGGGAAGATCTGAAGTCACTGTTTCCTTTCAAAGACAACTCAGTAATCTTTTTACGAAATGCATTTTTGTTACAATATTTGCGTAGTCTTTCCACGTCTTTACTACGACGCCAACTTTGTCGAATTTCGTCCTGGCATTGCTGCACGAACTTTTCCTCCAGTGTTTTAAGCCAGTTTCTTTTCCCACTCTTTTCCTTCAGGCTTCTCTTGAGATATTTTTGATTAATCCGAACATAGTTCAACCTCAAGTTACGGATAACTGTCTTGTTTAAAAGATTTCCAGAAGAGTCAAACACTGTCAGAAGAGGGTCGTCGAATTCGTTCACTGCTATCCAAGTTAAATCACGTTTCTTCGCGCTCTTGATCAGCCTCGGGGTGACATTGGCTTCAGCAAAAACAACGACCACTTGTGTACTAGACTCTAGCCGAAAGAGCGACGAATTGTCGACCGTATCGATGTATGTAACCTTCCCTACCCGCATATTACGTGTCTCCACGTTAGTTTTAAAAGTATTCACTCGTCTATGCCAGGGTTGTGCTTTCGAGGTTACCACATGGACCTCTTCACAGTCCATGTCATTCAGAAGTAGAATAAGAGCCTTGATGTGGACGTGGTCAGATGGGACGGTGCGAATTATCTTCCCATCGTCGAATCTGCTGCTGGTGGTCGTATAAGAAATCCGTGGCACATCAAACAGTTCGCATAGTTTTCTTGACTTTGATTCGACTGTGTCGAATGCTGGGCCAACCAAAACTGGTAAATGCAGTGTTCCATGCTGGCCAATATCGCCTTTGTTAATAATTTCATTCATAACTGATAGGGTTTGTTTGAGTCCAGTGCTCGGGTCGCTGGACGAGTCTCGTATATTGTACCCAACAGTAATATTTCCCGGTAGAACCCTCGCTCGATTTATTTCCGATATTCGTCGGATCATAGCTGCCATCCACATGACTCCTTCAAAGTTGAGGTCGAAGCAATGTTTGGAGTTTGGAGGGGAAGAACACTTGCGAAGAGGGAATATGCCATGAAGGATTACATCCCCCGACTTTTGAATCGACCACAGGTTATTAGAGTTGAGCTCACCAGCCACGAGGTTCAGTCCCAGAACCGTGGAACAACAGACGATTCGGAAAACCACAGCAAACATAGCCAACGATTACACACAGCTTTGTTGCTTTAACAGCTTCTGTCTCGCTCTTGCTAAGTTCCCAGTTATCTGAAACAAGTCATAGAACACTTGAGAATAAACTTAGGAAATCCGGGGCTGGACTAAAGCCACAAGCTAAAACCCACAGAACACCAACAGCGATGAATCAGCGTGCTGTGACTCGACTAAACGCTGGCGTGTGAATTAGGATTTATTTCGAAATGAATTTTTAAAGACCGACGACTTGACAGCTGAGAAACAATGAGTCTACAAGCGTTGTTTACTTGGCAGGGTTTACAGGATTAGAATGTGCGAAATGAGAACAGTGTTTGCTCAAGCCGCTTCCTAAATAATCATAAACAAATAAAGAGGCAGTCGATGGATGGACACGCGTTTGTTTCCTGCCACCCACACAGACGCCAAATTTTCGACTCACTTCCTGAAACCTCCTCTAGAAGATCCGCCCCTTACGTCACGCCAAGTCATTCCATCGCTAATGGTTTCTTAATTGATACCTATGCCGACAGTATCACTGCATTTCTAAAAAGTTTCGTAGCAACAGGTTTTTCTTGAACCAGCCATTGATACCCCGTTCAGACAAGGTACTTCACCGCCATCTCATTAGTCCGACGCCGCAAATTAAGAACCCATGGCTGTTGTAACGTTTATCTGGTGAACAAACCCAGAGGAATTGACAGTTCGCTTGCTTGCTTCTAACATCAAAAGCGCGTGACACTGTCAGCTGGCAAACAATAAATAACACTATAGGGAAAATACAAACAAAAATTTCTTGCTATCACGCCAGATGACCAGATATTACACCGGCTAGCAATTATCGACCAGACGGAAAGCGTTACTAAGCGGCCATTCTTTAAATAATATGCTGTGGTTTGATCTACACTTTCAAGGTTTAACTCTGCCGCAAGAAAACAAAAACAAAAGTGCGTGAGTATGATCGGAGTAGATAGATGATGTTTAGAAGCTTAGTATTAATGGCATGTTTGTCATTTTTATGAGCATTAGACGTGGACTTGACACGTCAAAGTTTACAGAGTTTCTCAGGGCGAAACTCACGTAACCCATTCTTAACCAAAACCAAGAATGCGTTGTTCGTTACAAAAATACGACGCAATAAGAGCACGACAAAATACGTTTCCAGTTCTTTTGTCAAACTGAATGTAAATGCATTCTCCGTTTCATTCATATTCAACCACAGTGCTAAAACGAAAGCCAACATTACGCACACTTGAAACTTATTTAATCTGTCATGCTCGAAGTGTTCTTCCTGAAAACAGTTGTTGATTCGAACATGCTTTTCGCTTGCATATCCAGTCGCTTTCTCACAATAAAGCAAGGCTTCCAAGACTTAAGAGATAGGGTAACTTCACCGACACATTCCCGAATTCTGTTTACTGTATAATGTGGCGGTCATGCCCTTTTGACCTGATGAAGAGCACGCCGTGCAAAATGTCAAAAGAAATTTACTTAAGTATTTTTTTGACATGTTCATGCAAGTTCTCGCGTTTTCTAATATCTTGTCGGATACGTAGTTCTTTTGAAAGCGTTGTCCATCTGGGGTTTACGAAGCAGGTGTGCAGGCTCCCAATGCGTGGCCGTGGGGCGAGATTTCTTTAGCCTCTCGAGAAAATAGACCACGTGAGAAGAAAATTGTCTTCAAACACGTCTTACAACTATTTTTTTAGCTTGTAAAAAATACTATTTCTCATTTTCCATGATTATTGTTGACATTTTTTCTAGCTTAACCGTTTTAAAAAATTGCCAACCATGACTCAGTTATCTAAAATTAATGTTAAGTTGGTTCAATCGCTCATTAAGCTTACATTTGCTGTGAGGTGGCAAATAACTGACCTTACGACACGTGGTGTATAAGCTGGCAGACTTCGACATATTCAGGATTTCTAATTTAATTATTTCCTCTATCACATGTCATTCATTGAAGTTGGAGTACACCCTCTTCCTTGATATTCTTCAACCCACATATTGCAATTACTTAGATAGACTTAACAACGAGTTTGAAATAAATTCGAAATATCACCTTCATTCAACTATGGTCGTGTTATTCAACTCGAATCTTTAGTTTACAAGAGCATCCTTTTGGTACTCTCAAATCGTGATCTCCATTGGGGGTGTTATCCATTGTCACAGGTCGTGAAGGTGCGAGCAATTAAACTGTACTAGTTCATGATCACCGCGGTTTTCTCTGATGTACCGAGGTTCTTAAAATCACTTAGTTACCTCGGTACCCCTTAATACCTCCTATCTCGGTATTTATCTCTTTCATCCATAGCAGACCTTAACGAAGCATCTAAAACTTTACTTTCCTGGGGTCCGGCTGTTTAACTCGTTCGTGACAGGGGGCACTCCCCATGACGAGTAAAATCGTCCAGCGTTAGCCAGAGTAAAATACTAAAGTCTTACGGTCCGAAAACGAACCATTCAATCACAACGGATTTAATGAGATAGTTTTTCAGCCATGTTTAACTCCTTCGTGACCGGGGGCTCTCCCCATGACAAGTAAAATCGTCCAGCTAAAATCTTATGGTTCGAAAACGAACCATTCAGTCACGAAGGAGTTAAAGCCAAAATAATGATATAAAAGTAGAGTTCTGCGTAGGTAGTGTGGAACAACATGTGTGAGACCATAGGTTAGGGAAACTGACGAAAATTAACGTTTGTAGAACTGACATTTCGTTTCACTCCGAGGGAGTTCGCTCGAAACGTCAGTTCTACGAACAGTAATGTTGTGCAGTTTCCTTACTCTTTCGTCTTCTAACGAGTAAGCAGCATTATCTATGAATTGAACAACCAAACATAAACTTTACCTGCCGAATAAAACTACCTAGTGGGTATCTACCCTTTCCGTGAATAAAATTTAAGTTCAGAAGTTCAATGTTTGAATATCGCTGCTCACTCGTGACGACTTATCCGCCTCATAAACTGTCCTGGCTTTGAACAATCGGATCGCCGAGTTATCTTTCGATCCCGCTGGACGTTTGGACGAGAAAATCGTTTTTGCCAACAGTGACAAAGTCATGAAGTAACCTTTCGAACGAAGAGCTTTCCTTCGAAACGTCGGAACGCCGTTCTCTCGTCTTTAACAATGAGCATCACCTTTAAGCCTTTTCTGCTTCTACTTTTCTGCGTTCAAAACTGCCTATGCAGCAATCCATTTTTGGTATTACCGTTTTTCCACACCGTCTTTCCGGCATCAAATGAGTAATGTATCGTTGGACTGTACAAGCTTCTCAATTTGTCGAAGGTTTTTTGCCCTCCCACCGCAGAAAACCACTACCAACTATTATAAGTATTATCTCCTGAAGTTTTTCGACTCTAGTCTTACCGAACAATTATATCAAACTCTTATATCCATGTGTTCTGGACCCTCTGATATATGTTCAAAACCGCAATAGGATGTCGTCAATTGTTACAGGAATTCAAGACATGACAAATCAACTCTATTCCAAAGCCCACCTCGACTAATTGTCTGAATATTGATATTCCGGGTTCACTATGGCCAGAAGCCAATTTTAAATCCAAAAGTCGGGGTTCGCTAAAGAAACATTACCAACATTCCCTAGTTGTCAAACGTTGCTATATATTACCAATGAATACTTTTATTCTCCTGATAGCTCCAGAATCATTTCAAATGCCGGATCAAATGAGGAAGTGAAATTCCAAGCCCAGTGGTACTTGTGTGCGTCACACAAATCGTATATACAGTTATAAAAATGTTAAGACAATGATTTAAACAAAATATGAGGTAATTTATTAAGATATACAGAAAGTAGAGTATACAAGTATCTGGGTGTGACTAACGTATGTGACGTGTTACTGCTGATTTAGCTTCCAGAGAGTAACTGGCTCTGACCCACGAGACTGAAATTACTGCAATTTATCCTTAAGTTGTTTACCGCAGTTATCCCAAGCAAAATAACAAAAATTTATCATTTATTAAAAATTTTCAACTTGGGCTTTCTTTCCTATACTACTGTAAAGTAAATGTTAAACCCAACTAGCTCACCTCTGTGCTTGACCGTCCAAAACTTTAAACTCAGTATGAATTGGTAGTTGGTGCTAATCAATGAAGTGACCAAGTATGAGTGTTGCGAAAGAGTTCTTCCTCTCTATCTCATGAGGATTAGTGTGTACGTACTTATTAAAAACTAGAACATTGAATAACATATTTCCAGGGTTTTGATTGGCTTACTCGCCATTGGATCTCAGCCATTACACCATGCCTTACAATTCTAGCGGAAGTTTATTCACGGTCTTGAGGTCAAAGAAACCAAGCAAGATAGGAATTTTAGAACTATATGCGAGTAGTTTTTAATAAAACAATTACTTCAATTGTGTAAGTTGGATACGAGATGATTACAGTCAACCCAGCGCTATGCTCCTAGTTTGCTATCACCTCGTATCCAACACGCTCTCGTGAATATAATTGTTAATTATAGTTTAGTGATGGAGCAACCACCCCCTCCTTCATCAAGCACAAATGTTGCCCATTTAAGGCCCGTTCAACAAATCCGGTCTCCCTAATTCTTGTCGGAAAGCTTAAGTTTGTGGGAAATTTGGACCTAATATGATCGAAAAACCTGCATGTCTCTTTTTTATAAATAAGATTAAGTCTGTTACACGCTTTATCGGTCTTTATTATAGTCCAGAGTTTCTTGAATAACAAAATCATCGAGTCGTTTCGATTGTCTTATTTTCTCCGCAAATGGCGAGTCGGAAAAGTAAATGGTCATGCTGCCGTTATCAGCATAGACACGTGGTATCTCGCAGTAACAATATCAAAATTGTTTTATTTATACTGGATAATTCTATCAGCTAAACTACGCGGTTATCCCTAGAAGTCCGGTAAGAGCCATCCCTCATGGGTCCAGTGTTACAACAGGAGGAAACCGGAGTACCCGAAGAAAACCAGCGATGTTTGGTAGAGTCAAACTGGACAACAATCTTCTCACCTGTGACCAAGGTAACTTTAATTAGAAACCTGCATGGAGCCGAAATCGAACCCTATGTGCCACCAACACCACCATGAAAGTAGAGTGCTGGGTCAGCAGTTTCGAACGACGTGTAGAAAACCAGATAAGGGGTTAGGGAGCTGCCATGGCTTAGGATGTTTCACTCCGACGAAGGGCCTTCGCTCGAAACGTAAGTTCTTTTACTCCCGAGTTTCGGTAAGTCTCTAACTCTTTTGGATATGGTCGTATTTTCAAATGAAAATAACGGTAACATTTAAGGGTACGTTAACACACTACGATCAATCGGGCCGACTTCTGGTTTAGGTGCATGGTAGTTAACAAAAAGCAGGCTAATTTGAGCTCAAGGAACGTTCTGTTGAACGTTCCCCAACTTAACATGCATCAAAGACAGAAATCGGCCCGATTAGTCTCAGTGAGTAAATCCAGCTTAATTATATCGGTGAATTCCCATCGCATGAATCGGGACAGTATGAGTTAGATCCAGTCCTTAAAGCCACGCAAAAACTCCAAGATATTGGTTACTGGAAACACTGTGCCGCGAAAACAATTGTTCCAGGACGCTTCGAGGTTCCTCCAAGCGCGAGACGTCGGGCGCGGACGGTAAATCTAGTTTCCAAGGACGCGAAAATTACCCTGACAAAAATTCGGAAACCTTCTCGCTTACTACCAGGAAGCAATCCTTGTTCCTTAGCACAAAGGTTTCCCGTGTCGGCAAAACTAGCAAACATTGCTAGCAACAAAGCATGGTGTCTCCATAACAATGCTTGGCAATTCTTCTGAGTTCTCAAGCGATGACAGGTTTGGAAATTTACGACAAGTTTGATTACCGAGCCAACTAGGCAGGGAAGCGATAGTTTCACGTCAGAGCCTCGAGTCTCCATTGGTAACAATAATAATTAACAAATAATGATAATAATTAATAATAAGCATAGTAATTTTAACATTTTTTGCCAGAAACGTCGATCATTACAAATATGCGCAAAACGAGGTATCAATAAGACCACCCTCGTACAGTTTCGTCATTTACACCTCATCAAATTATCTTCCTGGAAATTATCTTCCTATTGGGAATACCATTTATAGAAATCGAACTCTGAAGCCAATTTAAACGCTAAAACATGCGGGTTCCACCCACTTTACAGCTTGCTCCCCACCGCAATATTTGCTTCCCTACATGCTAGCACTCAATTGAAAATATGAAGTTCCCAACGTGTAAGTATGAAGTTGTGATTCGTTGTTTCCATAGTGTTTCAAAAACTCATCCGCTGTGGCGTAGGTTTACCTGGGTCCGCCCGGAACCCCTACTAGTGCGACCTACGGGTGCCTGAGTGATATACATAACAATCTCTTAGATCTAAGAAAGAACAGAAAAAGAGGTCTGGTTCATTACGATATCCATCCCCGGGTGGGTCGAAACGCAATGTCAACGAAAGGATAGAATTGCTCTTATATTATTTGTCGCTTAGTTGCCTTGGAAAAAGCGTCTTCAGTCTCGCATGTGAGATGCGAGTTAAGATAGGTTTGCACACCGCTTTAATTACAAATTGAACCTAAACTAATTCCGTTCGGGCACAAAAATGTTTATTTGACATATGTGTCAGAAATACGTTTTCTGTAGAATCCATTGTCATATTTTATAAGGAGTTGATTTTGCACATCCACCTCCCAATATCAAGTTACTTCCGCACTTACTTATGCAGTCCCCACTGGACGACGGTATCGTGCTGCGCCACCGCCCATTTGATGTCCGCAATAATCATTGCTGATTTAAAGGCCTGGTTACATGGATGTACTTCATCCCAGGCAACTGGGCTAAAAATTGGGTAATTCTGCCCGCTGAAATTTTCCTCACTTATGAGACCGGGCTAAAATTAGCCATGTGATTAACCGGCTAAGAAAGCTCCGACGCCGACACCTGTAAGTAGAACTGCTTGAAAATGTTCAGCAGAAACTGTAGAAAGAAACAGAACTTCTTGTGTTTGACGTATGTGGTTCGAATCATGGCACGTTTGGAGCACGTTTATCGTTAAATACATTTCAAAGTTTCCGGTGTCTTTATTGCTAACTTCGTCATACAAATGTGGAAATTCTATTTGCCAAGTCTTACGAGGTGGGGAGGATTGCGTGTAGTGTACTCTGTGGATCACAAATTATTCGTTTCGTTTGTTTACGAAGAAAAATCTCGTTGGAGGGCCGCGTCGTCCTTGATGTTTGGGTCTTGATTTCGTAATAGGCACCTGAAGATCAACAGCGTCAACTTGAAACACAACTTCAACTAAAATTTCAGCATTTAAAGAAACCACGGTTACTTTACTAAGGTATACGACACTTATGAGTTGTTTTGTGACTTTCGAAATGCTCCAGTTCTAAGGAAACGTCTGCCGTTGAAGTCAATCTTAAGCAACTTTTGTCCCTTCGCGAACTAATGTCATCTTGAAGGCTACAAAATGGTCTGAGTGACGTTGTATACAGAAGAATAACGATGTTGAGATTACTCCGTGGACTAAAGAACGTCGTCGTTGAAGCTGATGTCGTAAATTTTAAACCTGATGTCTATTTGGATGCAGCCTAATCGCCACGGTCGTTGTAAGGTTGCAGAGCAGCGCGTTGGCGATCCCGGAGATCAAATGGACACTAGGCTTTATGGTCTTCCTAAAATCCCAACAGTCGTGAATCGAGCGAGGTTATCTCGGTGTAAAAGGACCATATAGCACATATCAAATTAAAATATTTCATCACATAACCCACAAGGGCTATGCTCACACATCCAAAATTTCTCCTCTTTTTCTTCTTTGAATCGACGCTAATGCTGACACGAAACAATAACGGATTGACGTGAAAAAATTTCAACCCGCAACTGAACGACAACTGAACCCTAGGTACAGGTGGCCAAGCCGAAATGCCAGCACAGGTTTAGGGAGAAATCTCTAAAGAAATTAGCTTACGAAAAATGGCGAAAATTTCAGTGCCTGGTCGAGTTTGCAACATTGCAGCCCGATTTGCTAGGCCGAAATGCTTCGACGCAACCAGCCCCTAAGTTTGCTGTTTCAGCTTCTTCATACATCCGTATGCCGTAAGAGAATGAGAGTTCGTGATTAAACTGATCATGTAGAAGAATGATTTGCAGGTCCCCGTTGGATGTCAAAAGGAGTGCGGTGGTAGTAAACCCCTGGTTGTCCTCGATTCGGCAAATGTCGGTTACTGTTCGGCAAAGATAACGTGTCTGAATTACGTAGTGAGCCAAATTACGCAGTGGAAAAGGTAAATTGCCGGCTGAAAGTTGTATACAGGCCAACATCAGATCTTATTATTTTAATTACTTATAATTACATATTATAAGGCAAAACTGGTTCATAAACGATCGTGTTTGATGCGCAGATCTGAGATCACGAATATCTATGCAAAGTTTGTCGTAACTACACGTAATTGCTCGGCAAAACTACGTGACCACCACCCCCGTCACAAGGTGCCTGGAGATGGCCGTGCCAGTAAAATGCTTGGAAAGAGGTTTACACTCCAGTGGCTTAGCTGCAATTGAAATTTTGGGGAGCCATGGAGGATCTGGGGGTGCCTGCACTAAACGTTATTTGGCTAAAACTTTTGAAATAGTCTAATGAAAAATTTCTTGAAGCCACATGACGTGTCGCTAGGTCGTACCTGGACGAACACTCGACAAAACAATCAAGAACTGCAAAAATCGGCCAATTTCTTTAATGCTGCAAGGACGAAGCAACTGTACGATTTATTTTTAATACCATTAAATTGTTGATAAAATTGCTTATCAATGTAAATAACATTAAAAGCAAAAACACTTTTTAGCTGAATTTAGTGGCCGGTATTGGGGGTCCTAGGAGCCAGGCCCCCTGTAGCTACGTCACTGTTACACACTAGATTTAAACTAGGTGATTTATCGTACTGAAGCAAGTATTTAACCATAAGGTACACCAAGAACTTGTTTGTAATTCTTGCTGGAACTATATAGAACTGGTTCCTAACCGGCCAATTTGGTGTGGGTATCATTGTCTTTGACATTTGAGTCGTCAGGTTTCCGCCCATTTTCGCCATTTTCTTGACAGGGCTCCTGTTCAAGCTACGTACGAAATGTTCAAAATGTTCAAGCTACGTACGCTATCCTTTCGTAGTAAAAGCAATAGGAATTTGGACAATGACTCGGACAACTTTGGAAAAAGTCAAATTTCCCGCTGAAAAAAGCTCGTTTAACGAAGGCATTTGATTTGGTGAGCTATGGCGGCCGAGAAGAACATAAAATCGCGAAGTTGGAGTTTTAGTCGGTTACTTATTCTATGCCAGGACTATTCATAACACTCCACCGAATTAATTCCATACGGTTACTTAGAAAGATGAATCGGCTCGATAAAAAGCGTAGTGTAAACTCTCGTGAAACAAAAGCAGATTAACGATTCGAGCGAACCGTTCCGACATGAGTCCAACGACTTAAAGCCGTGGCCTGTGGGGAATGATTAAGATCTTGCCTTCTACTTTGCCAAAACTGGTCACTCAACTCACACGTTGCAGAAAAACAAATCAAAATGTAATTTGAGCTCTTGTTTTCGTTTAGTAAACCATGCCTTTATTGACGAAGTCGAAAACGTTTCTCTTTTGCTTTCGATTTTGTCATATGAACTCAGTTCTTACTTATAAATAATATGAACTGTTTGTTCTTCGGAAGAGATTACTTGAGATATATTGACATTAACTCTCGTAAAGTGTAGATGCCATTCACAAACAAGGTGGAAAATGTACGACAAAAATTTATGAAGGCAAAAGTCATAAAAGCTAGCAACAAACATGAAGAAGGAGCATCACAGAGGTAATCTTTACCAAAGATCTAGGGTTTCGTCAGTTTTCGCAACTTTGTCAAAAAATGAATGAGTCTTGCGCATCAAGAATGTATAACGGATTATATTGCAGATTATTTACATATTAGGCGATTGAGAGGAAATTGTTAGATGTAAATGGTGAGGAATTCAAAACAAAGAAAGTGGTATCGAGATCAAGTTGACGTTAAGTGAAGGATTATGTTTGGCAATTCTCGAACAAGAAGCACCTAATCTCTCTCAAATATCAATTCTGTTAACATCAATTTTCGTGTCTTTTTCTGGGCTTTTAACTTTCCTCTTGAGGAGAACGCGAGTGGATCTGAAAGACCTTAGACTTTAGTCTTTATGTTGTCCTTGTAAGTCCTCGTATCGAAAGAGATTCACTTGAGCAGCCCGGAAGCGACTTTATTCTTGTTTGAGGTATGAAAACACCGGATTCAGATAAAAATTAGCCAGCGTTACCGACACTATAGTTAGAAATATGCCTGTAATTACTGTTTCCCTCCCAGCAAAAGTCTAAAATCCCAGTAGATAAAAGCTAAGTGATTTAGATGGAACTTTATGTCAACGTCAGCAAATATATATATGCACTTTAACATAGAAAATATAAGTAGAGTTTCGATAAAAAAAAACAACTGGTGATGCCTCTAGACGTTCCCTAAGGAACTGGAAAATTAGAAATGAAACAATGAAAAGTTCGAAAACTAATATAACTCGGATTTCGACGTTTATCTCTAATGATATGATAATTTTATGGAGACTTCAATACTTATTTTGATATTGGCTCGGTCAGTTCGCCCACTATCAGGTCAGGCAATCTGCCACAATGTTTTGCTTCCTAAAGCTGTCCCAGTCGATACTTAGACTCAGATTTTCATACCATAATAAAGACGGTTCATGTATGCTAGTGTATTAAGATGTCCTGTAGTAATTGAGAAGTAATTTAGCCATGAACCGATTGCCTTAGAGAAAATATTCTATCTAAACGTAACATGTAACCATATCTGAATGCCTCAAGCAATATTATTTTTGTACACAAACATGTCGAAGCGAAAACACGATAACACAAGAGAAAACACATCAGTTAAAAAAACTTGCCGAATACATCTACTCTTTATTCATATACATACACACATGTATATATGGCACTTTCCGGCATTAATTTCCCGTTTACCTTCCTTCAGTCATAAGTTCTGTCTGACGACCTAAAAACTGATGATATTTTGAAAATTCTTTGGTCAAAATACGTTGTTCCCCATATTTTCAATATCCATATCCTCAGGGGCAACTCATCGATGTTTACCTCGCATAGTTCCATAAATCATATTTTAACTTTCACGATAACTTTTCCAACAAGCGTGCATAACGGCGGGGAAAGTCTAGTTGAATCTCCTCTATATTGTTAACCTCTGTTTTGTTATATATTGTTAATCCAAAAAAGCTAGCTTACCTTGAAGACAACTTGAAGAATTCGAACAACTGGACCAACCAGAAGTAAATCTTTTCGAAGAAAGCGCGAAGCAAACCGAAGCCAAAAACCACGTGGAAGCAGGAGCCAAAGTTTTCTGCTGAAGTGGTCCTTGCCTTTATAGGTCCAAGGTCATCCTACCTTATTGGAAATTCATAGCGTTCTAGTAATGAAATATTGACTGTTCTAATCAAAGTGGGGGAGAGGAAATTAAAAAATGTATTAAGAAGTGACTACGTTACGTAGACAACCTTATAAAGTTACACCAAATCGGTCGGCTAACAAAGTTTCTCACTGTTGCAAAACACTAGCAAAAGGAAATACCACTTTCTCTTCAAGGATAAGCCGGTGTAGAAAAACTAGAATTGATTGTTCACACTTCGAGGTGTGAGATGCTTTTTTTTTAAACAAGAAAAATTCTTGGTATGTCGTCTTACTCGTCGTAGTTCAGTTTGACCTCTTGCAATCGAACATCAACAAATAGTTTACAAAATATTCCTTTTCATAATTTAGAAATATTTCGGCATCGGTATCATAATGTCAAACAAGACAACAACGCCCCCGCCATTGTTTTGAAGTTATTTTCTCGGCTAAATGAAACTAGGCCATCAGTATATACCTAGATAGTTGTGTGCGTCAGTATAACCAGCATAGTTCAGCATTCTTTCACAATTTGCATCTCATTAAGATCGATATCGCTGTAGTCTGCAAGAGAGAGGTCCGTGTTATCAGTCAATCTGATATTCGATATCCCTCTCCCCCAATGGTCGGTAAAACACGAGTCGGCAAGACATAGATTTAAGTTTTCTAAATAAATCTGATAATCTCTACACAACTCTGTCAATCTTTGACACCTCTCAAGTGTTAATATCGGCGAGGTCTAACTTTTAACGGTGCAAAACTTTAAAACATTGCACGTGTTTCTAATCGGTATTAATAACTCGCGAGGGGGTCCATCGCGACAGAAACTTAGGGCACTCAGATTATTTAGGATACCTCTCGAATCAAAGTGGGATTTTTTTTTACGAATCTGAAGCGCGAGAAGTGATCAAATCTTTCTGGCCAGATATGGGTTTAGTTTTCGGTTCCTTACTTTCACTTGGTCGTCATCGTGCAACAAATGAGAAGAACTCGTACGTTACCTGGAACTTGGTGAAAAGAAGCAAAAGATGGCATCTCAATTTCAAGGTCGAGGTAAAACCATGAAAAGTCGAAACTGTGCAAAACGGTACTCGTTGCGACAGGCAGAACGCGAATCCAGTTCACCTTCCGGTGGACCTTGAGCGAACAAGGATTTTGTAAGTTAGTACAATTTGTACAGGATATTCCTGGGAGTTCGAGTGGAATGTAACTCGGAATGTAACCTTTTTGCTTTTAACCCACTTCTATGCCACAACGTAATTATGATAAGCTTTTTCTGGAACGTTTTGCGTAAAACCCCGATCAAACCAGGATGACAGACGATGAGAGATGAAAGACAAGAGCTTGCCACGAGAGTTACTGCAAATCTTCGTCACGGATCTCCAACTGATCAGGTTAAGCGGTGAGTGAGTTAGAGTGGGTGTACTGGGAGTATGAGGGAAGGATGTGTTATCACGAGGTCAAACGAGTCAAAACAATCGACGAATCTCATCAACATTTAAACCGGTTCAAAGTTGACGAGATTTAATGAGAATGTATGTGAACTGATAAGATGCTATCATTAAATGAGTACTAGATTTGCAGCCCTCACCTGCCTCAATCCTCGTTCAATGGAGGCTTTAAAATTAGGCGTTTACG
The DNA here is from genome assembly GCA_036872915.1 of Nanipora kamurai. Lineage (NCBI taxonomy): Eukaryota > Metazoa > Cnidaria > Anthozoa > Scleralcyonacea > Helioporidae > Nanipora > Nanipora kamurai. The sequence goes on from JBAHVQ010000138.1 coordinate 1,243,323, forward strand.
CCAACTTCCAGTTAAAATCTCAACACAAAGTAAAAAAGCTCTACTGAGTCAGTGTTTTATTTTACATCTTAAATTTTTAGTGTTTTTTTTTTAGCAAATTTCACAGCCTAATGTGATTCCTTCATTCCTTTATGGCACCCTTCAAAGGCCATCCTAGGCCCCAGAGAACGGTTGTAGGTAGCGCTATTGTTTATCTGTCTAGTAAGTCCTCAAAAGTGATTACCCGAACTTAAATTTTATCCAGCGAATCGTGAGTCCACCTCACAGACGTTATTCATAAATTTTACCTTATTTAATATTCTTTTATGAACGTATCAATTAGCCCCCCTCCACAGTCTCGTTGATGTGCTAGAACGTAAAAGGAATTTCGGCTGTTAGACGAGACTGGGGGGTCTAATTCATACGTACACAAAAGAACATCAAATAAGGCGTCGTATATGAATAAAATCTATGAGATATATATAGTACTACTCGATAAATAAAATTTAAGCCAGGTGGTTCAAGCAAGGGTTTCGATGGTCACTAAAAGGGACTTCTGATCTGAAAAGCCGATAGACATCAGCAGCGGTTGCTACATATACATACTGGGACTGTCATAATGGCTACCCTTTGAAATATTCCTTTATGGGCATTTAAATTAGCCTTTCTAGCCTCGTTAGGAACCAAGGATTCTTTTGAATTGCAGGCTCACAAACAAGGCTAGAAAAGTTTATAAACGCACATCAATGAATATTTAATTTGGTATCCATTATGGAAGAGGTCAAACCCAAGGGTTTTGTGATAAAAGCAGTAAAGCCGAGAATAGGTTCGTGGGGATAACCTGCACTGGCGTAATAGCCGAGGTGCTTGGGGATCAATCCCTGGGCCACCCCAAGTGACACTCCAAATGGTCGAGTAATGTAATGTTTAAACACTATCAAATTAGGCATTTTCACAATTGCAGGGTGCGCAAGACAGGGCCGTAGCAAGCAGGGGGACGGGGGTAGTTGCCTCCCCCAGAGGTAAACCACGCCTGTGTTTTACAAAGCACTTGAAACAGAAATTGACCCTTTTAAGATAAATAGATCGTAGGAAATGGTGAAAATCGCATTTCAGAGCCCATAGGGTTTAAAGTATTTTGAGGGAGATACCACTAAACTCCATTAATGGCTGGCACTATCGGCACTCGTTCAACTGTTCCACACCCCAAAAGAAAAATTTTATACCTACGGCTCCGCAAGATGACGAGAGCTCGCATCTGTTCGTAACGTTCCCCCCCAGATTTACGAAAGTCCCATCAAGACCTCCCCCAAGACATGCCCGAACTACGCCATTTATAGGCCGAAAGAAAACCGGATTTTAAATTACCTATGTACCACGAAGGCAGCATCTTGGTAAGTATTCTAATTTTGCTGAATCTATTCAATTTAACAGCTGGTTGAATCAATGGAAAGATTAACCATAGTCGCTAAGAATACGCGCAGCATGTGGAATAGATCACTTGGTGTTTAGTTAATACGATAATATATCCCTTACTGGAAAATGTGGTAATTGAGAAAATCAGCTCTGGAGAGTATAGGAGACAAAAACTGTTGACAACAACTTTAAGACTTTTTCTTTAAAAAATTTCAAAGGATTTTCGTCACGCACTCACCGAAAAACATTAACTTAACTGAAGGTAAGATCAACGTTTTCAACTCCTGGGTTTTACATAAACCTTTCGAGGTAATTACGAAATAGTAAACATTTTTCTGTATTTCCATCAAGTTATAGAAACACGAGTGGAAGTTTTGCATGAGATCATTGAGACCCACCGTTTCAAGTCTCCATAACTGGATAGGAAGACGGTTCCTTTTTATCCCTTTTACTACGATTGTTGTCTCCCCTACAATAAGAAGCTTACGCAAGCTGCGAAGACGGTGGCTATAAACAAAGTTATTAAAGTTTAACCATCGAAAGCAAACCATGCGTCATTGAGGTCATTTCACTCCGTACGATCGCGTTGTTCGATGAAAAATAACAAACATTTTCTACGACATAAGTGTTGACGTCATCATGTGAACGTTAGAAAAGCTTCCTATCTAGTCGTGTTTACGACCAGGACGAAAAATTCTTTTTTAAGGACACGTCGTCTTGGACTTTGGCGACGTAGTCAACTCCCTGTTGACGAGTTACATGTCATTCTGACGTTAGCTACGAGTGAAAAAGTTGAGTACATCCACCGTAGGAAACTGGTTAAGAAAAAATGTTCAACCCTTGCGGACGTTCGTGATAAGCAAAAAGTTAAATTAACCAGTAGAAATAACAGAAATAGAACTTTTATTCTCATCAAAGCGCCAATTCTCGTTACTGTTTGGGATAACGTATGTGGTGGAGTGATCTTTTTTATAACACCATTGAGTCAGAAAAACCACAACCTTCAACCAATCACCGTGGAAGTTTTAAAAGGGGTCGAAGAGCCACAGTAAATTAAGTAATGGAAACATAGGTCAGTTTTTTGTTATGTTCGAGGTAACTCAGTTTGAATAACACAAAAGTAAGTCAGTATGTCAAATAAAGTCTTGTTCCTGAAATACCATGTGGGCGTCTCCATTGGGCTTAAATGGCAGCGATCAACAATTTCATTGGGGTTTCGCCCGGAACACCAGAATTAGCACCAGTCACAGTTCTTTTTTTTGGATCAGCCCTCTGTATCGAAGACCAGAAATTGTTGTCTATGACCAGGTACATGACGATACTATTATTGTTGCTTTTGCAGTACGTCATGACTTTGAAGAAGTAAGATCATGAGAGAGAGAAACAAGAGAAAGCTCAAGATCACGTTCGACAGATTAATAAGGTATGCAAGACAATGTCAGAATCCTGTACCAGTGGTTCCTGGATCACTGGAAACAACAGCAAAGAAGTTGATGAGTCATTTGGAAGAAACTGGTATTGCACTTATTTATTTTACTATTTTGTTTTTGTGTTAAAAATGTTACCCACCAATATTCAAATTACAACATAAAAAACAATTATCCAGCCTTTTACTACCAAAAATTTGGCTTACCCAAACCATTTCTTTTCGGTACCAACGCCGGCCGTAAATAATGAACGCTCCCTTAAAAAAAATCTACTCTCATAGGTACGGTCAGAAATTTAATAATTATAATTATAATTTCACACAAAGTGATACGAAACGGCAAACACTACCGGTGTTTTGCCCAACATTCCCTGGCCAAAAATGGCTGGAACAGCAAAACAAATGATACCCCTCTAACAAGAGCAAATGTGAAAGAGAAGATATCAAAACCTCGCCAATATTAAAAACAATATTAGTTCAATCCACAGCACCTGGTTATTTGGCGTGGCGAAAGGTGAAAAGTGACTGAAAACTACCAACATTGGAAGAGGGAATGGGAGGTAGTTGGTAAGCGTATTCATGTTTAAGTGTTACCCCCATATTTTTGGCTACAACTGTAGTTCTGAAAAGCTGAGGGCGTGCATGGACCCATGTGCACTGTTTCCAGATGATTTTAATAGTAAGTGCGCCTGGTTTTAGCCACGGTCATGCTGAGGCATTCCTGAACTCTTTTCTGTCTATAGAGCTGTTACTTGGACAAGTAAAATCGTCTGAATAACCTTATCGGCTAAGAGTACGTTAACACACTACGATTAATCGGGCTGACTTCTGGTTTAGGTGCATGGTAATTCACAAAAAGCAGGCTAATTTGAGCTCAAGGAGCGTTCTGTTCAATGCTTCTCAACTTAACATGCATCAAAGCCAGAAATCGGCCCGATTAACCGCAGTGTGAAAACCCAACTTAACTGAGCTGTTCCCCTAGAGGTCCCCGAAGCACCACGGAGAACCTGTTGTGCTTGGAAGAGTTCAACTAGACATTTTTCTCACTTGTGACCAAGGTAACTGCAATCAGACAACAACACGAAGGTGCGATCGAACTCTAGTCCCACAGGTAAGAGAATCGTGCACTACCACACTACCACCGATATCCCAACATAATCGAAAATCTGTCTGGAAAGAAATGAGTTAATTGATATCAGCTTAACCCTTTCGTGTAGAGAGGTCCACCTTGCCGAGAGGCGTCCCCTTGGGGATCGTCTGGCGTTAGAAAGAGTAAAGTAATGGGAGAGGCTTTCAAGTAGAAAAGAGCTAAATCCTTGGGGGTAGATTGAAAGAAATTAGACTGTAAACTACACATGGTAGACAAAGGTAGGATTGGTGAGCAGGGGCTTCCAAACATCAGAATCAATGCGAATCATTGAGCAGCCAAATTTATCCAAAACTAAAAATAGAGCATCAAAGCACTGGACATTGTACGCACTCCGATGTGCCCCGACCGGCCAAATCACGCTAAAGAATCACTTTTCTCATGTGTACAAGTGTTTAATCAAGTTCTGACAAGTTGTAGCTGTGTAAAGTTTTATAAATAGTCACATTTAGGCCAGGTTTCAAGAGACTACAAATCAAAGATTACAATGATTAAAACTCAGAACAAAGATCGACTGAAGCAGCCCACCAAATTAGACTGAAGTTGCGTTAGTTGTGCAAACGATTGGCAAAACACAAATTTATATCAGTATTCCAACATGTCGTCTAGTCAGTCCAGCAGAAGACAATAAACTTCCTTCCTGAATCAAACACGCTTTGAACCACATTAAAATGCTGAAAGAAGCCCTCGTCTTCAAAAGTGTCAAATACCCAATCAGAAAGTCGGATAAAGTACCTGAACTTTCAAAGAACCCAAGAGCACATCTAAAAGGAGACAACAGAAACAATTGTCCCGGCTCATCAGTGAGATAACGCTATTTTCATTTTTCTAAAGAATATTGAGTCTTTTGGCAATACTCGCGCTATTAAATACATTTTTCGAGCACTTAAATCGAATGTACTTTTCATCCCCCCTCTCTTTTAGAAATCCTGGTTATATCACTATGAAATGTATTGATTTTGCCTTTCTCAGTAGAAATGTAGCACTGCTAAGAAGATTTCACCGTAATAGTTTTACTGTGGTGGCGCATCAACTTCTTGTGAATTTTCTGCAAACAGACATGAGTACAAAAAAATTAAAAACAATAACACTTAATTATAATTTTTAAGTTCGACCAAGCACTAATATCGACGCTTACTTTTCCCCCCATGCTTAATTTTCTCGTTTACGTATTGAAGTGATAATTTTCTTGTTAATTCTCTACATCCAATTCGGCGTTTGAGGTTAATTTTGTATTCATTGAATTTATCCTAATTGTCACGAATTTGGGGGGAAATTTTGTCGTGACGCATTAATTTTTTAAAATATCCAAGAACTTCGGTGAGTCGTGGAACTACTTTTCTACTGATCAATTGTAACATCGTTTTTCAACGAACTGATCAGAATTAATGCTTTGGCGAAACATTCATAATACCACTCGTGCTTCGCTCTCGTGATGTTACAGTACGGAAATTTCTCTAAGTACGTGTTACTGCTTCATAATTCTTCTCGAATGGTGTTATTTCCTGTATTAATTTCACCGTCATGAAATGTCATCACAGCTAAGTGTAGTAAGCTCAGAGAATGTGCGAAGACATTCGACCTTTAGCAGACGATATTTAAGCTGGTGCCCTATTTTACCTTTTAATTGTTTTGGTTTACTCGTTTAAAGTGCATCTAAGATACAGAGTTAGTTTCAGTCCCATTAATTCACCCATCCAAATTTCCTATAATCCTAATCAGTAATTAGCTCCCATAACTTAAGCCAATAACTAAAGAGATGAAATTAAATTGAGAGTGTTTTCTCGATCGTCAATTAATTTCCTAGGCCTAGCAGTTAATTAAATCGATTAGTTTCTCGTTAACGCAATGTTAAAGAAGGTCATGACAAAGAGGCAGTACACTAGGAAAATGTACTCATAGATTCAACCTTTTAGAATGAATATTTAAACTTTAAGAAATCAAAAATGTGTTTTGGGATTTCTCCGTCAAGAAGAAGAGACCTATAATTGGTTAAAGGCCCCCAGATTTTTGCCTTTTAAATCGCATGATTAATTGATCCTTTTAAGAGTAATATCAGGCTGTTTAAACTTTAGGAAATGCTGAGTAAAGAACGAATGTTCCTCGTACCGTCCCTTTCATGTTAATTAAATTTTGACTGCGTCATGGCTAAGACGCAGACATCAAGAAGGTTAAGCTAATAGATTTCGACCTTCGGATACACTTAATTCAAAATTTATGTCATTCTTAAACGTTTTTTGTAAGCTTCGACACTTATGAACGCTTTGAAAAGTAAAATACTATACGAACTATCTTGGGGTGCTGGTGGCACAGTGATGGTGCAGGTGTCCCTCATCTTGTAACTAGGGTTCGATTCTGGCTTCGTGCAGTTGTCGGCTGATCGCAAAGTTTCCTTGTTCACACGTGAGAAGAGTGTTGTCCAGTTTCAAACGTCCCAGGTTTTCTCTGGTTACTCTCGTTTCCTCCGTAGTAACAATGGACACATAAAGGACGGCCCTTACTGGACCTCAAGAGAGATCAACTTAGTTCGCTGTTAATCCTTTAATGCTTAATTTTTTAAATTTTTTTATTTGTTCTGCCACTGTTTTTGCTTTCTTTTCTCGTTTTTCTTTTGTTCCTGGTGTCTGATATATCGGACACTGAGCGTTACAGGGCTGAGGTCGGTTATCCAGCAAAAATAATAAAATATAGAAATAAAGAATGAATCTTTGTTAATGGTTCATTCTTTATTTCTCTATAAATTGAACTTTAGTACAAAGTAGTGATGTTCAATTTATAAAGCTTTCTTCACTGCTAATTCATTTACATTTTAAAATTTTTAACCCGATGTAATGTCCGGGGAGATTGAAAAACGGCCAAAAGCATCTTGCTGAAGTTTTGGCCACGGTTTGTAGCTAAGCAAGTTTTAGCACGTGTTACTAGCCACGGTTCGTTACTATGTAACAAACGGTGACTAGTAATAGGCGTAAACAATTCTGACCTAGTTTTTACCGTAGATTGCAAATAATGTAGTTTCGAGCCGAAATTTGAAGAAGGTGGAGAAAATAGGGAAAGTTGAAACCTATCTTTGGATGTTGGACTAAATAGAGTTAAAGTGGTCAATTTCGTTTACGTTTAATCTTGTTTCTTAGATTTTGTCGAGGGGCGTCACGACCTAGATGTCATGAAAGAAACCAAGGCAATATATCCGAGTTAAGCCCGTTTTTCATTAGGTTTTTCTTCGTTTAAATTGAATGGATTTATCATTAGTTCCAGCTGAGAGACTAATAGAAAATTCGTTTCGCGCGAAAAAAATCGCCGAGTGGAAAACGGCCCTTACATTTAATGTTTCATGCGTAAGATGCAAATTCAAAATAATTTTGAGGAAATACCAGATGAGTTGATTAACAGTTGAGCTTTTGTCCCATTGATAGCAAGTGGCTGAGTTTATTTAAGAAATGGGTGGCACTTAAAACTGATAAAATTGTCTCCCTGGGCTACTTGAAAACAGTAGAAATTTTAAGTACTATTTACAACATGAATATAATTTGTGAAATTCATTAATTATTCAGTAGCAAAATAAGCAATCAAAACGCTTGCTTAAGAGCACGTGATAACCCTTGTAAACACGATAAAGATCTACTGTCTTCTGTATCATTTGATACAGAATACTAATAGGGTTATAAGTATTCTGTATCAAATGATACAGATCGTTCTCATTTCATACAGATAGATAAGTTGACATCGACAACAAAATTTAGGTTTTATTATTACATTTTTCCCTTCGATACTCCATATAGAATGTTTAAAAGCTTAAATTGTTAAAATAAACACTTTGACATGAATTTCACAAGACATTTACAACATTCGCGTCCGTGTTGTATCGAATATGACAAACTCTCGTCTTCGACTCGAGTTTGTATATCCGATACAACACGGCCGCTCATGTTGTAAATAGTACTTATGATCCTGTTCCTAAGCATGCTTTGTTTTTGCTACACAAAGAGAAAGATGAAGACTGTTAAAGCTGACCAGAGTTTTTGTAAACTCTTCTAATCATTTTCTTGAGCTGTTTTTGACTTTGACAAAAAAAATTAATCGCAACGAGCTTTTGTGTTTAAAGTCGACGCAGTAATGGCAGTAAAATGTTGCTGTTCCACTCTTCTGTTACCAATTTATGGAAAAGTTGAAAAAGTCACGTTAAAGTGGCGATATTCCTTCATTGGTTAGCGATATTTCACAGAGGCGTTTATGGCTACGAAGCTGACAACTATGTCTGCGACTGTCACGTATAAAATTCTACAAATTATGTGTCTCCTCACCACATATTTTCATCGAAAGAAAATCAGCTAGTCTCTAAGCATTTAGTCTTTTCCAGGAAAGCTAATCGGACGAGAATCAGTCAACGCCAGCAGTTGTACTGGGAAGAAGTACGTCAGCATTTCAGCTGTTAAAACCATGCAATCTCTTATACAACATGCAAAACTGACGGAAGAACAAGAGCTATTCGACACCGCGGGAGATAAAAGCATTTAACCACAATTTCAATAGTAGAAAACAATAAGCACTCGAGAATTTTTACCAAATTAACTTAACCCCAATTCTTAATTGAACGCAAGACGAACGAATTTAGCTTCAGGCTATGTAAAAAGTTCATTCATGGTAAACAAAGTCAAAAATAGTAAGGAGCGATGTGCCAGTTAAACGACACTGGGTTGTTCATCTTCATTGAAATTGCACACGAAATGAAACAATGTTGACAGTTATCCTTTAGCTAGAAAACAACTTGCCAGATGCTACACAAAGACAGATGTTCAAAAGGTTGGTGGGTTGTTCCAACTGATTAATCCTGGTTCACAGTTTACACATTACACGAGCAAAGTCTAAGTGGCTGCCACAACATACCGAGCGGAAATCACAACCTTATTTAGAAAACCAACGTCCAGACAACGATTTTAAATAACGCCATTATAACGGATGCACTAAAAACGATCTTGTAAAAAAATTTATTGAGTTAACGATTAAGCGCGACACGCAACATCCGTTTGAAGGGTTAAAAATAATTCCCAAGTTATATATAATAGCACCTAATACAATTTTACAGATATCAATAAAACTTTTTACCGGATCCTTTTCAATGGGACCGCTATTGCCTTTTTCAAAATCTTGTCTTGGCTTTTCTTAACAAAGTCAGAGAAAGTTGAAATACTGGACTGTTGTCAGAGTGAAGCCAGGGAATATACTCAGGCTTCCGCTTCTAAATGCCCTTTAACAATTTTAACTCGGAAAATCGAGGGTTGAGAAATTTTAGATAGATTATAAATCAATTTTGATACTATAAATGCCAACTCATAACATAAAAATACCAGTAGTTACTATACTTCTGGTTCTTCTTGTTGTTCTCATTCTTGTTCTGATGAAGATGATTATTATTTTAATCTTTATTGCTAATATTATTATCACTATTATTATTATCACTATTGTCATTACTATCATTATTATCATCATATTATTATTGTTATTATTCTCATTATTATCGTTATCATTATCATCATTACTATTTTTATATTCATTATTTTCATTACCAGGTAATTTGACCGCAAGCAAAAGGCCTGGAACTAGCAGCACAACAAAAAATCCAGCTTCGTATCTATTAATCAGTTGTAACGTTCTGTGTCTTTTGTGAAACTGTTTTTGTGTCTGTATTTAGTAAAGGTATTTCCATTATGCATTTACGAACAGAATCTGGTATAGTTCATGAGATATTAACTAACTTAAATTCGAAATGTATTTCAACTATATAACAATTAGTCCCAGTCCACTTTCGTGTTCCCAGATCACCTGGATGGAAAACGAAGACGATTTTAGGATTAATCTTTGGACTAAAAGTTATTCTTTTCCTTTTTTTTTTGCAAGAAAAATTCTATCGTATGAAGAAAGACGCCGCTGACGTTCTCGTTGTGTTTGCATAAGTTGACCAGTTGCGTCTGGGTTTCGCGCCAGATTTTTTGGTGTTTACGCTTAAGGCCAGGTTATACGAGGCAATTTTATTTATTTATTTACTTATTTATTTATTTTATATTACTTTATTTATTTTATTTATTTATTTATTTATTTATTTATTTATTTATTTATTTATTTATTTATTTATTTATTTATTTATTTATT
>JBAHVQ010000138.1:1262823-1274148 GCA_036872915.1 Nanipora kamurai
TGGCATTTTTCGGTTTATGAGCATTTCAGAGATCTTAGAATTTCAAGCTTTGCAGGGGGAGAATAACCCTCCCTTGAAGCAGTTCGCCAGAAAGGCGGAAGCGGCCCTCGGACTTCAGAACTCGTGGTAAAAACGTGGTTCTTTTAATTCCTCGATAAAGTTCGCGATAAAGTTCTCGATAACAAATGCTAACTTTGACTAAGAGTTCAATAAAGTTTGGTAGACCTGATACACGACGATCAAATACAGACTTCTAAAACGCGAACCTTTCAAAAAGATAAGACGCAGCGCATTTAATAAACCACGTGGTCGCAGAACTGAAGATTTTGCCGAATGGTGAATTAGGACTCTGAAAGTTAACAAAATAGCACAGACGATCACGCATTATTCGCTCTCCGCTTCAGATGAAGGTCTAAGAAATTCATTAATGTGGAACGAGGACTTCAGAAATACTGAACAGGTGTCACACTCATATTCATAACTTTTCGTTTCATTATCAGGGTGGTTTCACTTTGCCCGTCTGCAAAGCTTGTACAAACCGACGAGCAGGTGCCTGCTAAATATTACGCCCCGTTCTTCGCATAAGTAATCTTCACAACTAGTTTCTCTTTGAAAGGAAGGTTTCTTAAGTTCATTATACACAGAATTTATCACCAAATTATTGAACAAATGCCTGATACTTTCCGGCTACTAAATTCTGCACTATTTCCCACGATTAAGAACTAGTATAATAGCGGGTGTATTTGCAAAGAAAATTCAGTAGTTTATTAAACGGTAAAATCAAGACATTAACTATATAAAAGGTTTACTTACATCAGATGCATTGGATATAAGTTCCCTAAGGAAAATTTCCTTGTTGGAATAGAAAGTGTTGATGATGAGGCTCATCAACTGGGCAATTTCTGCCTGGAATGCGAAAGTTTCAACCTCGTTATCTTCCTCCATGTTTTTCATTTCGGTTTCGCTCATCGTGTAGATATAGAGGACAACCAAATTCTTCGACGAAATACAAAATTATTGCAAGTCAAGTCGACAACGTGCTTCGAAGAGGCCTGAAAATTCCAACGCGCATTTCTTTATGGGATTCCTTGTCGAATGACATAATAGGGATGATGTGATTGGCTGGAGATGATGTTGTGGATTTCTATCATTGGTCAAAAGAATGATCATGCTGATTGGATGAAGAAAAGTTCAACCCACAGCCGCGTGCATGCTGACTTACAATGAGCATGCAAAAAACCCGATTCTAGAAGGATTTCGCACAAGTTACCTATCTCTTCATTTACATCTTTTCATTTCTCTATTAACTCTTCTAGTTACCCATTTCATGACTTAGGTATAGTTTTATGCAGGATTATATCAGGCTATGATGTGCGACGGCTCTTATCCTTGCTGCTGTGCAATTGCATTCTCGCGGAAAATTAACCTTAAGGCCGTTTTCCACTGGGCAATTTTTATGGCGCATAGCGACTTTTTCTTTTGTCTCATGGGCTTTCGGCTGAAACTAATGACAAATCTATTTAATTAAAGCAAAGAAAAGTCGAATCGCGCGATAAAATTTGCACAGTGAAAAACGGGCTTAACGCGCGGAATCTCGGTTGAGTGTAGGTAATGGTTTTCCAAAGATAGCTCACGTGGTAGTTCAGACGCACGTATTGAGGAAGAGAACGGTGCCATCTTTGCTCGCCGAGAATGTTATGCTTACGTTAGATCAATAAACTTTTCACTTGTCAAGCCCGATTTCTACTAGCAGAAATTTCCGCGCGCATTGACTTTTTCTTGTTTCTCATTGGCGCTCAGGATCCAAAGACAGCCAGTGAGAAACAAGCTGTGTTAAGGACCGATACACTCCAGAGCATATCAGTATTACATGACGTAATGTCTGTTAGGTCATTAGTAAAAAATAACTTTACCTAATAGAAGTTTCCAGAATAATGATGTCATGCTTTCATAAATAAGTATGTTATGTAATATACTAAAAATAGCTTCATACGGAACGTTTTAGAAATGCCTTTAGTACGCTACCTAATGTACGTAAATTATATCCCTCCTCCTTTTCGCTCATAAAAGCATACAAGAGAGAGATGCTTCAAATGACCTCCCTGCATAAAGATTACATGCGAGCTCCAGAAAAATGGGAAACAGTGAAATTTTTTAAATTACTGTCCTGACAACCCTTTCTTTTTGCAGGCTTATTGTATAAGGACTTTTTCTTCTTACGATATTTAACAAAAATCGCCAATGACAAGTATAAAGACGATACGACGAGAAGACCCCCCAGCTGCTCTAAAAACCACAATACGAAAATAAAACTTTTTTTTAAAGGTTTAAACCTGTAGCAGAGATATTTTTTCTTACAAAAATTCATTTTGTGCACGTACGAAAGGACCCTTTATACGTAACAAATCTTCTGGACATGATCTGCAACTGATACGAAATTTGCAAGCCTCGAATCTTACGAATTTCTTGAGCGCGAGGGCGAAGAAAATTTCAGTGATACAGCCATCAACAGCTGTACCAGGAAGGATTCTGTACCAGCAATGAGTCCATCAGGAGACTGGAGTGTAGCTAGGAGTTATGGGGGCGCAATCCCCATCCTTTCTATGGGAGGTCGACATTACGGGTGTCCCATTAGCGACAGTATTTTGCTTCTACTTCCCAAAGCCATGTGGATGAACTGCATTCCAAATGGTAAAAAATCTAAATTGTCCTGGCGCTGCCTTTCTATTACCCTCCTACCCCAGCACTTCGAAATCCCTGGTTGCACCCGTTTCCAGGTATATGGTGGCGATATATTGTTGTGGGCATCGATGTTTTACCTAGCCCTTGCCCCAGACCACACACTCAGGTTCGCGCCGAATTTTTGGCCAAGTATACAGCTGTGCCGTGCCTAGCCGTACCAACTCTGGTGCGGCTTGGATCGACCCAAAGTTAATAACCAATCTGTGCCGGGCCGGGCCACGCACACTGTGGATCGTGGCCGTGACTCTGCTTCTTGAGAATGATATTTAATTTGGCGTCCATCCTTGTACTTCTAGGCGATTACAGGCAGAGTCAGAAAGCAGCAAGAGCCGAACCAATAAAATACGTCAGTACAGCTCGGCATAGCACAGCTGATTAAGTAGGCCTTTGAGCCAACAATATATAAAAGTGGAGTGCTGCGGTGTGAAACTACAACATGTTTCGGAAAAATAGTTGGTAAATTGACATTAGTCGGTTCAAACGAAATCGCACCGGGTAAAATTAGTTACAGTTGACAACCTTTTGGTTGTTCAGTGGTTTAACAGTTTGCTAATCAAAATAGATTTCGATGGTAAATTTTGAAAGGCACCCCCCGGTCAAGTCGAAATACCCTTGCCAGTTGTTACGCCACTATCCAAATTTCATCATCCAATCAGTAACATCAACTCTTATGTCAACCAGGGTAAACCATTCTTGGGCTGAATGACCCATGTCATATAATCAACAGTGTCCGAGATAAGACTGGAGATCTAACGTGCCTATTGCAGTTAATACACTTTGCGTAACAATATCTGGAAAGCAAACAAAATATAATGCATTGTCGGTTTGGAGATGAGTTAGGATTAGCGTCAGTGTAAGGGTCTCGACTTAAGCTAGACTACCCACAGGGCAAGTCACCGTGGGTCACTCACTATTGGTGATCATTCACGCCTTGAACACGAGCAGATGAAACTATAGTTTGAGAATTTGTTCCGGGAACTCCATGAACAAGAATGACGAACTTAGGGTAGATTTTCATAAAACACAAAATGCAACAGCGATTGTGGGATTAATATAGCTAGGGTGAATATGACAACAGCTGAAAGTACATGTTAAAATATACTATATAGTTTGGTTAATGAGTCATGAAAACTGCGATGTTTTTAACTGTCTGTCTACGAACTACTTGCAAAAATGTCACAACAACAGCAGTGAAGATGGCGATGAGGGACCAACATGATGATTGATAAATGGTCGGTAGGTAATGATGGTGGCTTGAAAAAGTCTTGTTTGGTGATTCACGTGAATCCAATAAATAGATCTATTCTACCCAAAGCTGCTTTACATGACAATGTATGTGATGAAATACTGCCAAGAGTGGTTTACAATGATGTTCACGACAGAGTAAAATGCCAATAAACCAGTGTGACTGGCCGCACGCAATAAAGCAAGGAAGTGAGTACGGCATTGGTTGATATTTCGTGGAAAGTGCTGAATCCACAACCACAAGCATGGTTAGCTGGGTCTATTAACTTAGCACGATTGTAAACGGAAATTGAAATGACAAGTATGGAAATGAATCGAATGAATTATTGACAAACGTACAACAACGTAAATGGCCAAAATACACCAGTGATGGCAGAATGGGTCCAAAAGCTTTCAAAAACAACCACATAAGTGAAATCCACCAATGGTCAACTTCCATGCCAAATGCAATGACTAATGAATACGACTTCAAATTTTGTGCTGAATATTCTAGTTAAATAAAATAATCTATAGGGTATCTCTTTTGGTAAGACAGGATAGAGTGAACAAAACATTCTGGCGAAAATCGAACGCACAAATAAAAACGCAACATAGCTGTGCACCGGTCAAAGTAAAAAGCCTTACTTTGGGGATTCTTGCACAATTTTTTGCGTGATCAAGAAGTAAGCCATCTGTACAGATGTTGGGTCTCCAGTGATGACCACCTTCCTATTGCTAGTCCCAGATATGTACTCCCCCTTGTGCGAGATTGAAATGTTCGCATTGCTGAACTGCATAAATTCGCTGAGCGTCTTACCTGCCCTGCCCAGAATTATTCCTACGAGGTGATCGGGCACCGACATCTCGTAAGTTGCCGTAGTCGTAATGGCGGCAGTGGGGTGGGTGGCAAATTGTTGCATCCCTAACATAGCGGTCAGGGGGTTGGTGCTAGTGAGTTGGTTTGAAGCCAGTAAGTTGGCCTGGGCCAAAAGTTGATTGGCACTCCCACCCGCTGTGTCCCTTCCTCCCCCTAAACCCAAAACTGACGAGAAGTTTCCAAATCCACTCATTTGGCCCGAGCTTCCTCCCCCGTTTCTTGACGGGGATTTGTTGGTTGAGTAACATGAATAAGACAGATTGTTGTTCAGGGCATGGTCTGGATCATCTTGACACTTGGTCACCACCACTGCAGCTGCGGCTTTCATTTGCTCCGGTTCACCGGTAATTGTGATGACTCTCTCACCAGAAACCTCGGTTGATTTCTGTGAGATCTGCAGTCTTGCCCCTGTCTCCTCCGTGATTCCGCGGATAAATGAGCCTCCTTTGCCAATGATCATTCCGGCAGTCGAATTTGGTACGATTAATTTTATTTGCTTACACCGTTCGGGCACCTGCGAAGAACTCGAACCTCTGCCAGGAAATTCGACCCGAATCTTTTCGGTGATTAGGTCAAGCATTGACAGAATCTGATGAAGTTCACCAATGATGACAACCACTCGTTCAGCCGTGCCTGGATAGAACTCATTGTTGGAAGACAGTTTGATCTTTGCGCCAGTCTGCTCCTGCATCACAGCGATTGTTTGCCCTTTCTTGCCGATTATCGAACCTGCAATGTGATTTGGTACCATGGTCTTCAACATTGGAGACTTCCCTAAACAAAGCAAAAAAGGTAAGAATTCATAAAAAGTGTTCTATAAGAATGACCACTAATCAAAATTAGGACCATCGATCAGACCATTTTCCGCATAGGATTTATAAAGAAGGCGTCCAGAAATTTCTTTGTGACTCCCCTAGCTCAGGCCTCTCCAGGAAAAAACAAAGAGATTTTGACAAAAAGAGCTTGCAGAAGTGATGGGGAGTTCTGAAAAGTGCACCTGGCAAAATATGGAAATATCAAATTGGAATGACCAATAGCATATTTATAATTAAGTGCACACAGTGAAATATAGATTAATCAAATTTATTAATGAGAGTTGAACCTAGAAAACATTTTTTTATTATGTAAAATTAAGCCAATTGTGAACAAATTTACATCTGTAATATTTTCTTCGTTCAACAACGACATGATTCATGCAACAAAGACTTTAAGATAAACATGTACTAGAGGTACAAAAATCTGGCGCCATATTGTGCTCTTTGAGAACAAGTGGACCCTAGTTCCAGTACCCATGGGTCAAATTTGCCAGTCAGTCTGGAAGCAAGAATTTGGCAGCTTAGTCTGTAAAAAATAACTTTGAAAAACAGAGAAAAAAGCCAAGCTTTATGGCTTTTTGTTGTTTTACTCAGATGAACTTCATACCATGATACAGAACTGACTGAATAAACATTAGTTCTCTATGGTATTTACAAACACTAGTGTCTGTATCAATGAGCTTTGCATCAGTTCTCACTCCCTCAAATTGAAGTTTCATGTGTATACAAGTAAATAACTCGTTTCAACTAAATATTAATCTGTAATGTATTACTGACTTTTTATAAGCAGTTTACAAAATTCTGTATCAGGATACAGATACTCAAGTTCTGTATAAGGATATAAAGCCTTTCAAAAATATTTTGGACAGAACAGCAAGGCTAACAATGACTGATGATTCTGATCATTCTCAGTTCGTTTTGCACACACTTTGAAGTTCTTTTTGAAGAACTAGCAAAATTGCCTGGGTTTTTCCAGTGTTCTATTTGAGAACCCAGTAGTACCTGAACCACAAACACCAATCTAAGGCATGCTCTGAAAAAGAGTGTTTCTGGCTGCCTTTGTGCACACAAGCTCGGAAGCATACCTAACCATAACACACAGTTCTCCATCTTGACCCAGTATTAGGGCCATTTATATGAGAGAAAATAAGATGCGAATAATATAACCTCGGTTAAGATAACCTTTGAACATTGCATTTATATGAGCATTTTCATGAGTGACATTAGCAGCAGCTCACCTCAGTCATGAACAACTTCACTGTGGGTCATTTATAGAAGTGTTTCCAGCTTATTCTAGCCATGGTTTACATTAGCCACAGCTTATTCTCTCTCATATAAATGGCCCTCTTGTTGTCAAAACAGTACCTCAGCACAAAGCTGCAGAGTTAGCATTGCTAAAACCATAAATGTAAACAAGCACATGGTTATTTCTGGCATTATTTCACTGACAAAGAGCCAAACAACAAAGTACAGACAAGCAGATAAATTGTACACCTATCCACAGTAAAAAGCAAGTTTTTAACCATTTGATGGCCAAATGTCTCCCACAGGCAGAGTAACATAGTACAGCATGTCTATGATAGGCAAGGGATTAATTTCAATGATACCGTAAGTTAGTTGATTTCAATGAGTAAAAACCATTTACTTTTAGCAATGGCAAGTTCAATCTTATGAAACATTGAAGATGCTAGATGTGTGAAAGACTTAAGTCGCAATTTCTTATGATAGATTGAGTGATTGACTACCAGTGTTCAGTTTACCCTACTACCTGAGCCTGAAAATATTTCTTTAAGGGAGCCTGATAAAATGTTAGATATCAGCAAACTGATTCTTACTCTGGATATTCTGTGCTGAATATCTTTGACCTTATGATTGACAAAGCTAAGCCTTGGGAGGAGATTAAGTGATTTCCCCTCCCAAATTATTATTTTTGTGTCTTTTTCAGTTAGTTTTTGTCAGTGTCAAAATTACAGCCTAAATCTACATAGAGCCAGATAATTTGTAAAGATAAATGTGTGATATTGTTATCACTTCTGTGCTGGGCAATGCCTGTGTCTAGGTGCTAACTTTCAGGGAAGCCAACATGACAGATCACCTATCAGTTGACATACAAGTCTTTTTGGCAACTGTTGAAAATGTAAACCAAAATTAGAGATATTTTAATGATATCTCACAAATGCATCAAGGGTCATGAGCATGAAGTCCAACATGTTGAAGCATGAAAAAACTGAACCTATACAGCGTCAATATAATATTACATATTATTCACATGTATTCTAACTCCCCAGAAACATGTAAAGAACAAGTTCATAGGAATAAACATTTGGATTTTAGAGCTTGATGATAAAGGAAGTGTTAAGTAATTCTCAGGTAGATATCACATTTAACACCAGCCTTGATACATGACACTTTTAAGACCAAGGCTGTTAACCCAACATCATCTTGATGCATATCATTAAGACCCATATGGCTGCATATCAATATTTTAAAAAGGTTACATGTTGCAAATTATTAGGTTTTTATAAAAACCCCTAACATAGCACTGAAAGAGATTCTTATAACTTCTTACACTTCACAAGAATTCCGCATCAGCATCAGTTTCCATTCTAAGCACCTTTCGATATACATCTTTTTTGACACTAAGAGGATGCCAAGTTGTTGACATATGAAAGAACTGGACCTTTACCCTGGAGAATAATGGCTACACCATCAAACCTCTCTTCCTATTCTAACAAACACAAAGGCCAACCAAATCTACAGTGCAGCACACCACCAAGACACCTGCAGGGGAAGATGTGCCACAACTGGGCTACATTATGAACATTTGAAGCTATATTTGCTCTGCTGAAATTTTGAAAATATTTATCACAAACATCACAGTTTAATCCATCATCTAATTCTAATTTCTGCAGGAGCCAAGCCACGCATAACTTCAACAATTTAGAGGAAATATAGTGTTAATGAGTCTAGCTCAGCTCAACCTATTGTCAGTAGGTATCTTTCACTAAACAAACGTGCATCTTGGCGTAGCAGGTCATTAAAATTTAATACACATGTCACTGGTGCCAGTGGTGATGTCGTAAGATTCCTTTTCCACCTGAAACGATTCACTGTTCCACCAAAAGCCTCTCTCAGGCCAATTTATCTAGTTAAAGAGTCTTCTTCGCTGCATAAATCGTGCGTCTTTCCATAATTGAACATGGAAATTACACCTGCTTTTTACAACGACCTGTTTCTGGGATGCCTTTCGTAACAAAATGCGAAATGTTTTGTCCACCGTTTGATTAAAATGTAAATAAACCGCAAACTCACAAGACATTACAATTAGATAGATGATTTACATCACTACGAACCATCTCCCATTTTGGCGATATAGCTCTACATCAGACAACAGAGTGATCGTTTCACCGTGACAAAATACAAAACATACTTTGAATGAAATACGCTTCGCTTCCAAACTCAAGTCCGTTGCTAATCGCGCAAAATGTGGTTTTCGGGGTTTTTTTTAATAAAAACTTATTCCATTTCGTGTGGTATTGGCGGTGTGTCAATATCCTATGAACCCTTAAAATAACCCAGCTTTTCTACGTCAAAATTCTATCGTAGGAAGCTGATGTTTCGACTGTCGCTAGAAGTTTGAAATTTGCACTACTTTATATCGGTATCCATAAATGTAGACGGACATAGCAGTACAGAGACGAGAAGTTGGCTGAATACCGAAATATTGGGACTCAAGTCCGTTAAAAAACCGAAAGACATCGCCTTGCCTCGAACAAACAATGTTCGACGCTTCTCCGTACATTTACCCGACGTGAAAATCACGAAACTTTGCAAGCGACTGCTTAGATTAGATCAGTTTTACCTTGTGAAGACGTCGAAGTATATGCTACATACAGAGGGCGTTCTGCCATCAGACATATCTTCTTCAGAACGGTGACGCTGCTAAATCCGATATTGAATAGCCCAACTGACAAGCTTATTTAAGAAATGCAATCAAATACCAGCTGGCGGAATGAATTCAAAGCCTGGCATGTTTGTCATTCGTGGAGTATCTCCCCGCCGCACTGATACGGTGTCGCCTGAAAACAGTTCATAATCGGCTTTGTACCATCTAAAAGGTTCGTTATACCCCAAACTCCATGTTAAAACCGTTACTCAGCCGACAGACAGGAATGCTGAGAGATGATTCGAATTCCTTAGTATGAGCAAGACGCATTTCAGGGTGCTACCCCAAAGCATCCTCGAAATACATCCGGTTGCGGACCCGAATCTGAAACGTGGTGAAGAACAGCAATTTTAACAAGGTAAACACCAACTTACCGCTGTAATTCGCCCTCTTGTAAGTCCCCTGATCATCCTTGTCGACTTCCAACGACCTTTTGTTCGTTTCGTACGTTGTCTCGCCAGTAGTTTGGCCATAATCGACCGCAGCTGCGAGGTTAAATCCATCCGCCATATTGTTCTCGAGAGAAACACGATAAGCACATGCTCGCGTTTACTTGTCCCAGGCCCCAAGTTCAGGGGGCGCAAACGCATTTACAGCATTCTTGAAAGGCAATCTGATCTGCGGCACGGGGCGAGAAAAGCACGTCATGGTTTCCGTCCAAAACATAAACGAATCCGTCTGCATTCCAATGACTTTGATTTGACATCGTGCAATCAGTGAAGTACGATTGGTCCACTTTTGTCAGTATTGTGTTCTACAGCCAATCATATTTTACAGATTCGTTGATGTTTTACGAGTAAATCTGACGTGTTTTTCTCGCCCCGTACCGCAGATAATGGGTTTTGGTAATAACCTTTCGGCCAAAATCTAGTCCACGTAAAAGAAGTCCCTTCGAACTTTAGCTCAAATAACAAAACTAATGTTTATTAAAAAGGAACAACAATAGAAACTACAATCCATGAACCGGATTCCAAGTAAGACATTAGTCACATTTTAAAAGTTCCAAAATTGTTTTCCTTCTTAATTGGAAAAAGGCACCAAAGCTCCATTCACTCTATTAGTCGTAATTAAATCTCATCCTCAGCAAATACTTCATGTTCACTTGAGCTACGTCGTAAACGATGTATCTACAAGATTCGTAAAGGAAAACGGGAACTGGATTTGTTGCAGGATCATGCTCTACAATATAAGATATACACGTGGACTCCAATGACGTTTGATTAGGAAGGATAGTTGATGAATACAAGAACTCGTTTCCACTAAACATTATTGACACAGAAATTGTGCGAGAAAACGTGAAGGTGCAAACGTGGATACATCTTGATTTGCGCGGCAAAAGCATCGTATCAATATTAGGTCAAGGGCTCGTGGGCTCGTGGGCTCGTGCGGCCTTAAATTTTTGGTATTACGTGAGTGAATTACAATTGATTCCCACAAGTCAAAGTTACAGTCATTCAAAAAGACTCAGATATGTCAAACCCGAAGTGGATCGGTCTGTTCAAAATTTGGCTTTGTTTGCTCAGTTTTAGTGAAATGTTAAATAAATTAATTAATAGTTAAATAAGTAAATAAATAAATAAATAAATAAATAAATAAATAAGTCGGGTCTTTTTGAGCTACAAACCCAATTTAAGCCGAGTCCTTCAAAAAGTGTAGCTAGAGTCGAGTCGTTGATCGCGACATTACAATACTGCAGTGAAGATAAACAAAATGTATAACGA
>JBAHVQ010000138.1:1302066-1313820 GCA_036872915.1 Nanipora kamurai
GGTATACACGTCTCCATTGAAGAGCACAATAGTGAAATGGATCTCGTGTTTTTAAATAAAGATGTCAATCAATCAAAATCATAAGAATATGTCCGTTTAGTGTTATGTGGCAAGTACACCCAGAGTCATAGTTTCATGTGTGATGTTGTTCAATAACTTTAACAATTTTTGGACGAGCAACGAACGTTCGTCAAGCTCGTTTCCTCAGAAAAACGATTTCTAAGCCCTAATTTACAACAACTTATCATATTTCTGGGCCCTAATTTACAACAACTTATCACACAGTGACGGTGTAACGTAATGCAGGGCGTTATTTACATATCAAATAGGTCTTAATATCACAAGGATGAACGGAGATATGGAAAAAGTGTAATAGTCTTTGCGTTATAATTTCAAGTGTTCTTTCAAACGGATAAATTTTAAGGCAAACGTGATTTTCATGTCATACAGCCTTGAATAGAAAAATCCCCAACAAGTCGTCCATGTTTCTTTCAATTAAAATGCCCATGAAACGAAACTTTGGTACACGGGTTTTATCATTATTCTAGTACTTGTTGATACACTGAATCGCGTGGTGTAGTTTGTTTTTGCCTCGCGAGAAGAGAAAGTGCTATATTTTCATCTCGAACATGCCAATTCTGCGCTGAATTTTTCCGTGCAAGCCGCACGGCCAAAATGTTCTATGACGCCAGACGTTGTAGTCCCACAGTCACGTGTAGTCCATCATGACCGAAACAAGCTCACAGATTTCAGTGCAAGTCACTAAAAAAATAAATATCTCGGCAAGTATTGCGCAGCCGGTGGCCCAAATAAGGAGAGTTGCAAAAATAATTCTTTAACTGAAGGAATATTAATGCATGAATTTCCTAAAAAGGGTTCTTCGCGGCGAAAATCATGGATTCAGTCGTCCAAGGACATCGCCACGACTGGAAGCCTTCGTCATATTCCTGCTTGTGCTCTGCCCATTTTGAAGTTTCGTGCTTTCAGAAGCGAATTGGTATTAACCTCGAAGGCACAAGCACGACACAAACGAAACGATTGCTGGATAGAAGTTCAGCAGTCCCAACAATTGATACGGTTTCTTCTTTTGTTGTAAATTTTTTCACCAGCATACCTTTTCTAGTTTTCTTCTTTTCTAACGATTATAAAATCAGAAAGAGCTTACAATTTCCTGGTCTGTACTTACTTTTGATAATAAAAACTAAAACCCTCGATGATTTTCTTTGCTTTATAAAATTCAAAGGGTTTCATGCCAACCAAAAGAGCGTCGGCAGTGACGATACAATAGTTTTATCCTATTTAATATCGTTATAAATAAAGTTAAAGTGAGGAATTGCTACATTAAATAAATTTTACTGGAAGGGCAGCGGAGGGCAGCTCATTGCCCAGCTTTCTAAAAATCAACCCCAATTCCAATATAACACATCTTCCCTCTGCCGCCGCTTGGGGAAAGTTTGAATTCGTATCACCAGGCAACCAGATATAAAATTTCAGCGTCCATTTTACTCCTCAAGCCTCCTTTAAGTGGAATTTAATGAGTGTAAGACTTTTGGTCCTTCGAGCTGGATGAAATTCAGTGAATTATATCTTACTCTGGATTTCAGTCTGGAAGTGTTTAGATAAGCGTCCTCTAAACATCTGTTTTTTCTTAAAAGGAAAGGAACAAGAAACCAGCGATAGTTACACCTAGTGTGTCGGCGCTATTAAATTCAGTCCCGAATTTTTATGTTTCCTCCGTTCAATGTGTCAAACACAGTAGCATTGTAATTGACGAATTTTCTTAGTAGATGTGCAGATTAACATTTGGCAATTAAGTTGCATTCATGTTTTGAGAAGTGGGTGCAATAAGGGTGTCGTTTGTCTCATCTGGTCGACACTAGGCATATATTCTTTGACCAAACAATTATTTACAACTCAAGACTTGTTTTAGACGTGGGAACATCTCACGTCCAGAAAATGGTTTCCAAAAGGACAATTGGATATGTAACTAAAACATTAAAAAGTGAAGATTTGTAAGATTGCATTTCTGACCTAAAGCAAGTCAAATCTCGTGCAAATTCCAGGAGGCCCAAGCCATCTTAAAATTCCTATCGACAACCTGCATTGCTAATCCTTTCACCCAACGATATTCCCCACTGCTGAATAACATCATAGAGTTTGACTTTGTTAAACATTCAATGCACCTCCTTGTATGGTAAAACCCCCAAATTGCGTTGTATTTACACATGAAAAAGAGAGCCGCATTAGCAATATTTTTACAAGCTCAAATACCCCAAACAAATTGTTAAAACTAGTTACAATTATTAGAAATATTACAAATATTAGACTCAAAATATAAGGGTTTTTATATAATACTGACGGTTATACGACGTATTTTTTCTTACTCCTTCCCTGTCACATCTCTCCCTTTGATGGTAAAATCGTTTGGCGTTAGTCAGAGTAAAATGATAAAAGTCCCTCGTGGCAGGGAAGGAGTTAACATTAATTTATAGCATTTCAGTAACTTTGTTTTTCGATGTAATAAAGGATAACTTAGCACAAATCTCTCGGTGACTTCGTTTTCGCTCGCTTTGTTTTCTTGTTGAACGACTTGTTCCCACCTTTTCCGGTGCGAGCAGCTTTGTGATTCTGATGTAACTTAACAATTGCTGGGTCGATCGAAACACGAAGTTCAAACTTAGGTAAGAGAGTGAAGCAATTTTCGAGAAGAGGGACGTAGTTTGAAAACGTTGTGTTTTCTTCGGTGCTCTCCGTTTGTTTCTCGACCAAAATGTACGTGGAATGATCTGAAAGAAAGAGATCAGAGTACTCCGCTTTGTGCTCGTTTAGCTCCAACACCAGCCCTGGATGGTAAAAAAATCGTTTAAGAAAACATTTATATACGAAAAAAGAAAAAAAGTATTATTTACTTGACTCATCTATTTACTCGGTTACTTCGTTGCATACACTTAACTGCAGCACGTTTAATCCCATTCAAATGAACCCAAAAAACGTATACAGGAGGAATTTAAGAAAAATTCTGGAGTTTTGATTTTGAAAACCAGAAACCCAAACCCAAACAAAGGACCAAATTTGTATGGGGTGACATGACCAGAAATATATTTCTATATTCATTGGAAAACGCTTTTTAAAGCGGATTTGGTACTCATACTGCAAGAAACAGGTAACTGAAACCTTTTGATGTTGCTCGTGTGAACTTTTAGCAGGAATAATCCTTCTGTTGCAAGTTTAACATGATTTTTTCTTCAGGACCCAGTTGTTCAAAGGACAATTACCGCTAATCCTGGGTTAAAATTTAATCGGCTCTTTTATAAGATATGTTCTGTTCGATAAATTCAGTTATAACTTTCTAGGTTAAAACCTTTCTAAACTTACACAATATATGAACCGAGAACTTTGAACATTCTTTCCTACATTAGCAGTATTTTATCCACAAAGTTTTCACTAATCCTGGATTAAGCTAATCGTCCGTTGACCAACGCGGTCCAGGTGGTAAAGTTGGATGACATAAACTGTTATCCGACATGGTGGCCAAATTCAAAAATATTTTTTCTAGCGAAACGTTCGTTACTTCTAAAACATGGCATGAACATCGTTAAAGCCTTTCTTTTTTGGTTTTGTTGTGGTTTAAGTGTAGACATGGCAGTGAAATAGATTCACTGGTGAATCTATTTCATTGCCATGAATTTTCCAATTTAAAGTATACAAGATACAAAAATTGCCCAACCCAATTTTGATTATATTTAGAAGTACTTTCGATGTAAGGAACAGTAGCATTCTTATTTAGTCAGTATCTCATCTTGTTCCACAAATATTCAGGTTTTTGAAATATGCAAATTAGATATTTCATGACATCATCTGCTCACACACGTCCCCAGATGGACAAATATCCCCTGAAATGTCCGTTAGAAAGTACTAAAAGTTTACAGGCATATGCTTATAAGAATGGTACAATATGTACAATATGTACAGTAATTGTTGAATATACATTCCACATCTTTGAATCTTTATCCATGTCGTATGAGTAGATTACGTCACGGCTTGTAATTCACATGTTTCAAAAACCTAAATATCTTTGGAACAAGATGAAATATTGACTAAGTGAAAATGCTATTCTTCTTCAATTCAAAAGTACTACCAAATACAATCTAGAAAAGTAAAATTATTTTTGGTTTTACTAATACTTTAAATCTGCTAAAAAATTATACTTTCTAATATTGAAATACTATTAAATGTCGAATGTTCCCCGTGAATATTCCCCTAAAAGTAAAAAATTTTCCGCACACTCTCCCAACCCACGCCAAATGTGCTGAGGTGGACTCGAGCGGGTGCACATGCCCCCCAGGTTAACTCCCCCTATTTTTAATCCTAATTCCAACTACTTACCTCAAATCTAATCCTAACTCCAAATTGTATCCCTTTCCCCAAACCCTGGCTCTGATTTAGGCCGAATGTTTACCATAAACCACGTTCGATTTGTTAAAAGTTTATTCTGATTTCATGACTAATAGAAACATACTAGAAGTTTTCAGTGTTTTTTTGTGTCTCGGTTAGCAAGAATGGCTTCGTCACAAACAAAACCAGATGGTAAATACTGAGATTGGTCTAGTTTATCTCAAATTCAAGTTGGAGTTTGTGAAAATGAACTACTCAGATATTTCACGAAATCTCACAGTGAGGCAGAGGAAATAGTCTTTGACCACTCCAACCGATTCCTAACTCGATTCTTTGCTGCTTTCTTAACTCTATTACTAACTTTATTTCTATAACTCGAGTTTTGACTCCGAAGACAGATATTCTCGTACAGACTATGTCTGTTGTGAAAAGTTATAGTGTAAATACCTGTTTCGTCTGATAAATCCAATATTTTACCACTATTGGCAAGGCCACAGCGCAATTTGATATTGTCCAGCAAGTTGTTGACAATACATCGTGGGTTGCACAAGAGTAATTCATCATTTCCGTAACGCACCCTAATAAACATAGTTTAGTTCATAAAATTGTAAGACAGATGGACGACAAACCATTCGGAAGAAGGATGGTGCCGTCTGTATTTATTTGTAATCTTAGTGAGCTTAGCAAAGGCTGCAATATTTGTTGTTTGAATTAAAATAACTTCAGATATTTACATAAGACGAAAGTCCTCTGAAATAATTCATGTAGATAACTACAAAGTCAACAAGCTGTTGTCATTAATGTTCTTTTTAAGATTAAGCAGTCCTAACTCTAAACACCGAACAAAATTCTATCATCTGATTGGATTAGATGGGAAACCCACGTGGGAACACTATTCTTATTGGTTAAACGCTATGCAACCGACTCAGTGATTTCCTTCCGAGTAACGCCATGATGTCGATGATTTTTTGATTGTTTGATAACTGGATATGCTTTAATTTGAACAAGAGGTACCCGAAAATAGTTCGAAACCTTAGGCACGTTTTAGAAATTTTTAATTCTGACAAAGTTTATTCGATACTAAAATGACTAATGTTATTAGCACTAAACGTCGTCAGCACCTGAATTTTTCTTGTTCCTTGACTTACTTGAATGACATTTGATGAAAAGTCACCTTGTGGTAAAATCAGTGGTTTGTATATCAATCAGCATTACAAGCACTTAAAATTTGAACAAGTTACGAAACATGTATTTCCTCAATTTAAGGGTACACTTATCTTAGAATTCTCTTAACAATATATCATCACGGAAGCATAAGATGAGATTAATTTGTAGATGTTTCATGCAGTTTAAACAAAACTGCTGATAATCACCTTTGACGTTCATTTAATTTATTGAACAATGATTTATTTGGACTAAGAATTATTCCGGATTTTATACTGTACATTTGAACAGCCACGTCTAATTTATAATTTATTTTTGTTCAGCCCTGATTTGTCTGAGCAAATCCAAAATCCTTTTCATTGATGTACAACAGTTTCCAAAGCATGCCGATAGAATTGGCGGTCTGAAGGTAGTACGTCTGTTTTATCAACAAATAACGTCGAGCATACCGGACTGGAAACCGTCGCTCTCAATCAGCAACAAAAACAAAATATTTCAACGTAAGACGTAGTCATGAGGGAAGCCACAAAAAAGGAAAGTTTGACAAAAGAGGTGAGTTTTCAAACTGGATTGGCACGAGAGACGGTACGTGTAGAGTTTATACTGTTAAGAATTAAACCAATCCCACATAACCGACTTCGAATAATAGAGATTCTGAATCAAAGATTGACTTTTTATCCTCACTATTAACTGAACTGAATTTCAAGGAAGTATCAGCCTTAACATGTTAAAAATTTGTTTTACAAGTTCGAAAATTCTATAAGTTTTATAAAGAATAAAGGATTTATGAATGCGCGGTTTAGCTGGCTTGGATGAAAGCACAAGGAAAAGGAGCTATTTGTATGTAGGATAGATTCAAATTTGAAGCACCTAGTTAATATCTATTTCAAGCCTGTATCTTTATGTCAAGCATGTACCTTTACTGGCTTAGGGATATGAAGCTGCTGCTAATTGTGGCTTCGGGAAAGTTTTGATGCTTATTATGGGTCGCTGACCAATGATCGATACTTCTTTCAAATGCAAAAATTCAAACTGCTTATTTACCCTTTGTCAGCATCATCCTGCAACCAAACCATGGGTATCTAAGACTAAACTACAGCATGACGTATTTAGTTTCTTTCCGTTTATATCTTAATAATACGTACCAATTCACCACTGGGCATGCTTGCGTTGTTTCGAAAACTGAGTGAAGAAGATCTTTTAGGTGGTCAGCTAATGTTAGGTTTATATCAGCTTGAATTAGCGCCTTGCCTCACATTCATCTGCAAGTGCATATGAGTCTCTGCTCCATTTCATCGTGTGTCTTTAGTATATTTCGAAACATTTACATCTACTCATACCCTGCCCAAGCAGAGCTAAGCTCACAAAACTAGTATTGGCATGTGCGTCATTTTAAAATCTGTTCTGGATGCTGTGATGTCCAAGATCCTGATCTGTCTTCACAGATCCTGGCTCAGAGAAGCTCGATTACCTCTCTGTTTAGCAGGAAAAGTTTAGGAAAGCAGACAACAATAGGAGCGCATGATGAAGTTGTTTCAATTTCTGGCATGTTCTTTCTAAAAATCTCAGATGAATTCGGTCGACAACGTGTCATTTTCTGTGCAAACGTATGAACGTTTACTACATTACTAAATCGTTCAGTACAGTAAAAACCCGCGTATAAGAACCTGGAATTTAAGAAGCTGTTAGGCTAAATTTTAAATTTAAGCCCCCTCCACATAAGAACCTATTCAGGCTAAAATTCAGGCATCAACAAGAGAACTTCAAAAAAGGCAATAGGTTGATTGCTTTGAACTGGTCATGAATATTTGTCCCAAGATTTTCTTGATAACAACTTTGTCTTTGAAATGGCATTTCAGAGAACTGACTATGAGTTGGTTTGAGCATATGTTTTGTTAAATACATCCCGGCACTGTACTGCCTTTAGGCATTATGGTGTATAAATGATTTATTTTACTGTATGAGATGATAGTCATATTATATTTAAAGGAATTTTATATAGAAATACAAGAACCTATTTTAAGAACCTTGCTAGCCTAAATTCACTTAAAGTACCATTTATATAAGAACCTGTTTAGGGTAAAACTGAAAAAATCCAGGTTCTTATACGCAGGTTTTTACTGTATGCTCTTTTCACCATGAACAAATATCATTAGAGAGATGAGTAAGAAATATCTTTCCTCAAAAATCATGTGGCCATCAGAGAGATCAGTAAGAGATATCTTTCTTCTTTCTGCATGGTCATCAGCTAAAATAAGCAAAAGAAACCTCTGGTAAGTGATAATCAATTCTCAATACCGAAAAATCCCCGAAAACTCCCCCCAAATTTTGGGATTTTCGAACAGAATATATTATGCTCGTTTTCGATTCTGCAATACCTGAGAAATCCCGTTGTCCGAGTTAAAGGGTATGAGGAATAATATTCAAAAGTGCAAAACGCAACTTTTTGAGTTCAAAATAAAATGTGATATGTCACTTAATTGGTCGATAGATTGAGATAAAACCACTTTTGTTGCTCTTAGAAAGTTTGCCGAATGGATGAATTGCTGATATTCGTGACGTCACAATCTGAACGGCAAGTTTTTAGTCAATTTTCTACGTATATAAGTCGAAAATTCCCATAAGAAAAACGTATTGCTCTTTCGTTTGGGTTAACAACACATTAAGAGTCATTCTGCCGAAATTTAGCTATATCAGAATAGAAATTTCACTACTTTCACCCAGCTTGTGACTTCGCCAATTTTCACGTTAATAAGGCGAAGCATTAAAGCAAAATGGATGACGGATTTTTGTTTGCTAAAATTATGATGATGCTGAAAAGATGATGTTGTGCGCAAAATTTGTTTTAACTACGGTACTTGGAATACATTCGTAACCTAGCTGAGTAGTTGGAAAAATAAAAACCTGTAACTAGATTTTTGGTTGCTCGTACCCATTAAACTCTTCACTGAATTGCATGACGTGCTTGAGTTTTTGTCTCTTCGATTTTTACGGTGAATAACTATGACTAGAATTACATATAATCAATGCATTTACTACTTGTAGTAATTTTCTTCATACAGCCAATATTGCCTGTTAAGTGGCATCTCATTCCCTCACGTTATTTAAATAAAAATATTCTGCGGTTGTCTGTGGTAGCTTCGCGGAAAGTTTACTTTGACCTCAATGGTAATTAATTGACGCATTACGTATTTATAACAAGTGTAAGTGGGAAACAACTAGTGGACTATTAGAGATAGTGCGTTCTAATTGGCTGATCCACTCACGTCTTAACAGTGATAAACCACTAGCAAAACTAGCCTCGTGATCGGATGCATAATGTATCGCAAATGTGACGCAAGCAACAAACAAAAATTAAAACTTCATATATTTTAATTTTATTTAAATAAAATTTTGTCCGACTGGTTGGCTTCTACAACGAAAACGAAACAACTCTCCTACGTCGTTTAACTGTAAATTAGTAGTTTAACGTTCCTTAGGATCGCCTGAAGTTGTACATGACAGGTTAGATAGTTTTGGTGACCGTTACCTGCAAAGAGTTTTAGCGGACTTTTGAAAGGCCATCGACATTCTGAAGTGCCAGCAGAATTTATTTGTGTCCAATTTAGTTTGTTGAGTTTCTTTTTTATCGTACAATATTTGCAAAGTTCCCCAATTTGCTCAAATGTCTGACGTACCCAGAACCTTCGAACCATGTTTTGAAAACGGTCAATATTGAGATATCATCGAGGATGTCGTTGCTGGTTGCTATGTTTGTCTTCTTCAGTTCTTGCCAATCCTACTTATCACACATGGCAGGATATTGCCAATACTACTAGTCACACCTGATCCCACGGCAAGTATATCGGCAATACTACTTATCACACATGCTCCCACTGGCAATTTCTCGACAGTTGTTGCTTACCTTCCGTCGTCGTTTCGAAACCTGGCGTGCCGTGTTAGTGCACAACAAGTACGATCTGCAAGTTGACAAACAATTTTGGCGTCAATAACGTTGCTAGTGTTAATTACTGGAACAGAGGGACAAAAATCTAGCATACCCTCCCTCACCAAGAAAATAACGTTTGATAGTATCACTCAAACAATGTTGCCGTTGTTGAAAAGATCGTTTTCGAGGTCTGAAAAATAATTTGACACTTAATAATCCAGAACATAAGGCAATAATATAATGTTTGAACAGATTTCATCGACTATTAACGATATGAAACTGGTTTGAAACGGGGGCCCAAATACCAACAGAGTTTACGTTTGGGAGGGCAGGCCCCTAAAGCCTCCCTCTCTGGACGCCTATGGTTGGATGAGAAAGAAACAGCAACAGACACCGACTTTCATATAATGTTCTGATGTTAATCGTTTTGAGAAAAGATGGACGTGACAAAGATTCTCTAACAGGAAGTACTCCTTTCAAAAATTCCACATCAGGGGCGCGACCTCTAATTTTAAACGAGAGTAATCCGAGGGAAATAGAAGGGTGGATTTGGGGAATGAAGGTCAAATACTGCAACTAAACGGGCTCACAAAAGACTTCCCACAAGAGGAGAAGGCAAAATACTGTCGTAAAAAGGGCACAAATAAGCATTCCCAGGAAAACGGCAGAAGTCGCTACCCTTCCGCGAGCCTGATTTCCACTTGCGGAATTTTCCGCGCGCGTTTGCTCATTCTTGTTTCTCATTGGCTCTCGGAAACTCTTTCATTTCCGAGAGCCAATGAGGAACAGGAAAAACTCAATACGCGAGGAAAATTCCGCAAGTGGAAGTCAGGCTTTGAACCCCCACTAGTTGCACCACATGTGCGATTTCATAAGGTCACTTGGTTATAAAGTGAAAAAAGTAAATACGTTTCAATTTCACATGTGAAAATGTATTCACCTATGTTTTTTTGTATTTTTAAATGTTTCACATGTTTATGTTTACATGTAATTTGGTCTCACATGTTTCACTTATGTGTTTCACGTGTGATTTACATGTGGTTCACATGAGAACAATTGTGATCGCAAGCGATCCATGTGATTGCATGTGGAACAACTTCACGTATTCAAATTTTACATGAGAAATTTGACTATGGGGTTTTGATAGGGTGAACAATTAACCAGGGCGTTTAACTCGGTATCTATCACGTACTAAACACTTTCCGAATTTGTCTCGCTGATGGTCACGGATAACGGACTTGAAAGCAAGGTTGACCACGAAAGAAAACAATGAATGCATTATAACTTCGTTGCCAACCTCAATTTAGAGCCATTGTTGGATGGGCATTGAAGCAAATTGGGGAAGTGTCCATCAGGTAAAGACTGAAAAAGGGGACAAACATGAATTCTTCTACCTATGGTCCAGTTTCGATAAATTAAAATTGAACTTGACAGCAAAGTTTACAGGACAAAAACAGTAGAAAATTCCCACCGTTCCCTGCGGTAATTACTGTAAAAATCTATTGGTTTTTGCGATCTTGTGTCATAGCTGTCAATTGTTACTCAAAAATGGGCATGTGAAGGAGGCGAAACAATTCCGGAATTTCTGATCAATTCCGGGAGATCTGATCGAGTGTTACAACTATACATCCGAATTCTCGACTAAAGTACGAAAGAACGTCAGTTTTTCCGCAGGAATACGTTAATTAATTAATCCCTTCCTTCCTTCCTTCTTTCCTTCCTTACTTTCTCTCTTCCTTCCTTCCTCTCTTGCTTCCTTCCTTCCTTCTTTCATTCGTTCATTCAATCGTTCGTTCGCTCATGTATTTATTCCCTCCCTCACTTACTCGCTTCTGGGCTTTGGCAGATGATGCTAGCATTATTTTGAGCATTTGAGAAACGAAAAAGCAGTGAGCATAATGTTAGCATTCTGGCAAGGAAATTTCTTAAGTACAATTACTTCGTTAATTAGTTTATAAATAGGTTATTAACTACTCTTGCATGGTAATAATTGGCATATTTAACGTTAGTGAATACTAACGTGTGAATAGTGAATACATCCAAGTCACTTGTGAGATAAGTGTTGTCTAGTTTGACTCTACCAGGTTTTCTCGGGGCTCTTCGATTTCCTCCTGTAGTAACACTGGATCCGTGATGGACTGGCTCTTACTTGACCTCTAAGAAGAATAGCTTATGCAGCTGATAGGGTTACTTAGGGCCCGATTACATGGAGCATTTCAACCCCGGGGTTGAATTTCAACCCTGTTGACCGAGCTGAAAAATTTTAC
>JBAHVQ010000138.1:1313920-1332917 GCA_036872915.1 Nanipora kamurai
GTACATACGCACAACAAATTTCAAAAATATAGCTTTAATAACTGAACATTCTTTATTCTTTGATAGTTCACTTATTCTTTGATTGCCCTGCCCATTTTGCCCTGCCAATTTTGGGGGGGTGTCACACCCCCATACCCCCCCTCAAGTTTCGCCCCTGAGCAAGGGCATATCATGCCAAATTTTCAGAGGAACCAAACTAAAAGTCGTCCAGCTACTATTCCCCCTAGGGGAGTCAACTAGGAATTTAGAAGCGTAGGGGTTTCGTACGGTAATAGAAAGGCAACGTCAGGACGATTTTTACTATTATAATGCAGTATATCCACGTGGTTTTGGGAAATGCGAGCAAACTAATGTCGCTGCTAACGGAGACCTCCCACAAACTTGGTGGGTGTGGCGAGTCCCCCAACCTTTCGCAAGTTGCGCCCCGCCCCCCGAGCACCCATGCAAACTCGGCACCGTAAAACAATTTAACATATGTAACCAAACAAACCTCATAATGGAAAGATGCAGTAATCCTATTTTGCCGTGCATCAATAGTTTTCTCTTTTGATTTCTACAAAACGTAGATCTTATCTGTTACAGGAATTGTTTAAAATATTCTTCTGTGGTTGTGAAAATATGTCTTTTCACCGCTTTTCCATCTTTGGCGACGGTTTATATTCAGCCTGGGGGGCAAATTGCCCCTCTGTTGTTACGGCAATGGACGTCAGCCGTAAACTAACTGATCAACGCGAATATCTCCGAATGTCAGCTGATTGATAAACTTGCCAACTTAATTCTTAACCTTGCAAAAGTCGTTGTCTAAAAGTTAAATAAGTAAAGTACAATAAACCTGTTTAGTCATCGAACTTAAATAATGTCACTTCTAGCGTGAAAAATATGGACGTTTTCAGTCATATAGCGGCGTTAAAGCCACTTTACGCCTTCTCCCGTTGATTTCAATTCATGGCTCAACGACTTCGAAGATTCCATAAGTTAACATCCGGGACTGGAGCTACTGGCTCGGCGGGTGCACCGCACATAACGTCAGAACGTTTTGCCAGTTTTCCACTTGGCGAATTTTTCCGAGCGGAACTGAATTTTTCTTGGTTTTGTAGAAAACCGTCTTTTCGCGGTTAAAGCTGTTGAGTATATAACACGAGACAATTTTTTTTGCAACTTGCAACGCAATCTCTGAGACAAAAAATAATTTTTCTCTGAGAGGGAATCTCAGACATTCGTAATTACTTTGCAACTTGGCTCTTTTTCGCAGCATTGCAAGACAAGTTGCGAGAGTGTGTTACACGTCTCAATTTGCTGTGTAGCGTTGCGAAAAGTAGAAGGTGGTTTACCTTTTCTTGTCATTTTTTCTTGCAAAGTGGGGGTGTTACACGTGCAATTTCTTTTCTAACTTGTTTGGTACCGCAGTTGCGTTGTAAGTCACAAGAAAAATTGCTGTGAGTTGAGTAACAGTTTCGGGCGTGCAGCACATGTGCAGCCGACCACTGCCCGATCATCGTGGGCTCGTGCCTATGGAATTTCCCTAGGCACCCTACAAATTAATCCGCCACTGGCTGGAGAACCAAGTTTCGCTCGCCCAATTTGTGCTGACACATTTAAATACTCTTTCAAAAAGTAAGACTTTTTACTTTCGCCAAATGAAGTCGTAATTTTCCATGCGGCTTTGAAAAAGAAAAAAAATCCCGACAAATTATAACTGTTTACGAGTCCAATCAGAATATAACGGCGTGTAAGAAGTTTTCCTTGTCGAAGATTTAACTGTCAGCCATAGGGCGGTAATTGCACCACGGAGTCTCCGAGACTTTCAGGAATAATTCGAAGGCCAAGTCCTTGAGACAAATTCTCGAACCGTATTATCAAAGTCTCAGATACTTTCGAGATGTAGACCACCTTCTTGAAATATGTCATGTTCTAATCACGAAGACTTGGGTTTGTATATTAAAGTCAGTGAAACTTTGATAGTGCACTTCAAGATTCGCTGTTTGAGACGTGCTTTCCGACATCGTAGTCTCGTAAAGTATCACCGCCTTCAGACTGAGATCGGCTTTCAGTTTGGTTTGGCTACCACGTAGTTTAATTCGCTCTTTTTCGGCCGTTTGTAGTATTGTTTAGGTCCATGACATGTTTTCGTTATCTGAAGGGCACGAATTAATCTTGGGTTTTAGACTTGTTTTGATTTTATTTTATGTCATTCTTAAATTAAACACGCGCGTAATGAAAACAAAAGCCAGATAACGCATCGCCGCTGACAGTTATTTCAAACATATTCACAGCTACTGGACAACCGTGACTACTTGATCTTGAAAATGAGATCTGTTATCGTTGCTCAAGTTCATTAAAGTGATTACGAGGTCAGGAAATTGTTGTCGGACCCAGGCAAAATATTCTAAAAGACAAGTACGGCCACTTAACCGAAGGAAATGTGTAACACACTGCCCACACACGGGAAAAGTTAGTATTCGTCCTGAAGATTCAACAAAGGAAAATTAAGGATGTGTCGCATTTATTCGACAGGGTTTAATGTTTGCCGGCTAAATCTTTTCGTCGTGAATTAGTCTAGAAATAGCTCATCGTATTTAATTCACAGTGACGTTTGAGAAATAAAGACCAGGAAAAAGAACTTTACGTTTTGATCGCTTTTTACGAAGATAAAAACGCGCGCTTCGCTCACATAATTTCGTGAGTGTTATTCTATCCGATTGCACAAGATGGAGGACTGGAAGCGAGGTTAAGAAATAGCAGAATAAATTGATTATGGTCGGAGCTCTTCCTGAGTGTCAATTCCGTTGAGGCTGATATACATCGTTTCTCTCAATTAGAAAACTTATTTACGCTATTAAAAATACAAGAACACTCTCGCCTAATTAACGCGTTGAGAAGTTCATTGAAAGCTTTAAAATGTTCTGCGGTGAGACATGTCTCTAGTTTCTTATCTGTGTCACTTGCAGGAGCAATCGTTGATGGTACTAATGCGATCATAAAGCGTCACTAAAACATAAGGTCATCGTATAATTTACCGCTAATGGGACTCAGGATTCGGGTCGAATGTCCGTGATTAGATCCAAAATATATATAATCATCGCACGGCCCGCGGCGAACCGATTGTCAACATTCAAATCGTTCGTGTTGTCGCATCTCAAATTGTGGTCGTGTTTCTACTGTTATTAAGCGAAGTTGTCGCTAAAATGGCAATTACAAATGACGTGGATCACTAAGGTAGTGGTTATAATTTCAACCGGATTAACTGATTGTTACGCAGTCAATGACAATTTCCTACACATTAGGGTCAAATCAAGCGTCTCAAACAACTGGACATGTTTTATTTTAATGCTGTGTCCAACGAGCCCGCCTTTCTGTCAGTTCATCAGGATGGAGGCGTCAGAAATCAGCATGACGGCTGCGAACAAACAAAGGATGTGACATTCCGTAATGTGACACCAAGGCTGCTGGCTTCACACTGAGATGAACCAGGCACGGAAGGCAGTTGTGCTTCGCTTTTCACTCAAACCAAACAACCATGCCCTTACCACGCGCCGCTACCGGCTCGAATTCCATGTGGCGATCACGCGCTAAACTGTTGCTAACTGTTGTTGCCCTGTAACAGCTTTTTTCTCAAGAATTGCTGGCAGACACTTTCCGCGATTTGCAAGAAGCGTGGAGCTGAAGAGCAAACATCACAATGGCCATTAACAGCAGGTGCTGGATCTTGTCAATCATGAAGGAGCAGCGGGGTGCACTTCAAACCTAGACACATTTATAAATTGTTTTGTGTTTTAATTAACATAGGTGTGAATTCGCGCCATATCATGAACCAGCGAAACTAACTAAACACACGACCTAAATTACTTTTCCAAATCAAGGAAGTTCCTTGTCATCTTTTCAAAAGGATTGCACACAGTTTCGTTATGAGATTTGAAAGACTGGACACGCCTTTTCCAGCACATGTATAAGTTGATATGATAAGCGAGACAATAAGAAGTGAAATGTTTGGACTTATTATTTCGGCTGCGATAACTCCTCGGCGCTGATTGGCCCTTTTCCCAAATTGTTTTTACTCCGTGGTATTATGCGATAGCACGAAGTTATGAGGAGCACTTGAAGAATTTAGTGGCAACTCTCTCCATAATTTCCCTCGTTTGTGGCGAGCGTTAAAGAGTCGAATCGCTCGGAACGATCTTAAGTAATTCAGTTAAAAAGCACAGCAAACGAACGCTTTTATCACTCCAATTATGAAACACTGGAGCTCGTTACAAAGGTTTAAACATGTCCATTAATGGGCGACTGGTCGTTTTATTAGAATCTAAATTCTCCCCACTGTAACTAATTACAGCTTCTATGGAAACTTTTAGTTTGATTGACAGGGGATGTGGCAGGAAGCCATGAGACAAGCTTGACAATTCGTTAGGAGTTGTGATGACGGGGAAACAGTTCTGGGCCTTCATTTGGTTGACGGGTTGTAAGTTTAGAAAGCTATCCAACTGAGTTGGGTCTTGTAAACTGACAGGATTCTGAAACGTTATTGTAATCACTAAAAAAACCCTAATTTAACGACTTCATTCATCGCGGCGAAGGATCTCACCGAGCGTATGGCTCAACGGGTTAGTTGACGAGCGAGCTGCTTCTGCGAAATAAGCTGAGCGCGTGCAACGTACCGCATCGCTCAGAAGCGTCAGTATTCAAAGGCTTTTATTTTATCCGTACACATCATCTGCATTCGAAATGAACCTTTATCACATGGAAATTAATTTCTCTTTATAGGCCTACGATGAAGGCAACTATGGTTCGATGGAGGGAGCAGCCACGTCCATATATAATCCGCCTCACTCGACTTTCGCGAATGGTGGTGGAGCTATGCATCTGGTCACAGGTCAGCATCCGTTCACTCCCGCTCCAAGCGCCGCATTTCATCCAACTAGTTCGACCGTACCGTCTGTAATCAGTGCTGTGTCGGATATTCACAAAAGGGATAAAGAATTAATCTACGGGTAAGTCACTCAACGTTATTTTGACAGAAATATCACACCTCCCATTATACGCAAGCTGATCAACTTGCGATAGTTTTGGTAATCTCACTGCGTGTTGCTTGTTCTTCGTATATCAATAATAATCGAGACGAACTTGGCAAGTTCCAAGTCTCAAGCTGCGCCTTCTCTCACTGGCCTGATGCGTCCTTGTCAAACTGTCACCATAGCTTAATGTTTAATATTTCCTAAAGAATTAAGTATTCGGTTAGGTTATGGTTTGTTAGTACATACAAAATGATTGATAGAAAGGAAGCCATCATCAGTAGTTATGGCGGGGTTTTTAATATGCGTGTCTGTTGTCTTTTGTTTCCTATAGTCACCCACTCTTCCCACTGTTGGCATTGATCTTCGAGAAATGCGAACTAGCAACTTGTACTCCACGCGAACCCGGTGCCGTTGGCGGTGATGTGTGTTCATCCGCTTCATTTAGCGAGGACATCTCTGTGTTCGCCAAACAGGTAGTTCTATTTTATTGCCTGTCTAGTTGACAATAGCGAACCGTAGGCCTCTTGTTAATAATTTCATCGTTTTCTTGTGATCTTGTTGGTATAGCATTTAGCGATGTTTTAAACCACATTAGGGAAAGAGCTGGCTGGATCGTGCCAACATGTCACATTTTCCTTTGCTTCCTTCGTGTAGTTCAAAAGCGAGAAGCCTTTGTTTTCATCGAATCATGAGGTGGACAGTTTGGTGAGAATCTTATACGTTTTCATCGTAATCTGTTGAGGAAATGTCGGTTGTTACGTCGACCAAACGACAGCTTCTTCAGCTGCCAAAAGTGCATTAGTGAAAAATTAATCGAAATTAGACTTTAATATTGAATTTAAATGACACAAAGCCACTAAGGACATTCTCTTGTGTTTTGTTACCTTTTGACTCTATTCTTCGTCTTAATTTGTTAATGTGTTTTGCCAAAACAACCGCCAAACATCAGAGTTGACTGAACGGCCATCGCAGTTGAAATGTGCATTGCT
Source organism: Nanipora kamurai (assembly GCA_036872915.1). Taxonomy (NCBI): domain Eukaryota; kingdom Metazoa; phylum Cnidaria; class Anthozoa; order Scleralcyonacea; family Helioporidae; genus Nanipora; species Nanipora kamurai. Next base: position 1,319,919 of record JBAHVQ010000138.1, read on the forward strand.
TGAGTATTCTACTGTTATTGCGTTTACAGATGGTTCAAGCGATTCAAGTGCTCCGCTTCCATTTGCTCGAGCTAGAAAAGGTAGGTATAGGCATGTTTCATGTCTTCGGCACCCTTGCTTAACTCTTGTTATTGTTGTACGGCATGGAACGGTTATGAGCGTTGCATGACGTCCTTGTGGCTTGATATTGCGTGAAAGAAAGCCATTTGGGGGTGCTGTTTGTTTTTGGAATTGTTGCTTCTGTCCGTTCTTATCTGAATTTACATATTCCTTGTATACAACTCCCGATATTCGTCTCCTGATCGAAGCATACTCCATTTGTTTTTTGTGTTCGTCTTGCAGATTCAAATTTAGAACTGGTTTCCTGTTTTGGTTATTAACATCCCCAATAGCCTTCCGTCGCCTTTGTATTCGTAGCCCAAACAAACTACGAATTATCTTCTTTATTTTCTGTCCCTTAGGTCCACGAGCTTTGTGACAATTTTTGCAAGAGATACATTTCGTGTCTTAAAGGTAAAATGCCCATAGATTTAGTGATGGACGAACGAGATGGCGAGGGCAAAACTAGAAACGACAGCATCGGTTCTGATGACAGTACGGAGACACGCGGAAACCCTGATAATGGCCAGGTAAAGGTTTACAAGATGATGTTGTTGATGTTAGTCATCTAGACTGTCGTTACAACTTGTCAGGCTCGTGTCACGTTGGATAAGAAGGGTCGGACAGGCGACAAAGGAAAAGCAATTGAAGACAAATGTCGTGTGGGATGAAAGATTCCTGAAATTTAGGGGGAATTTTGTGTAAAGGTTGAAGCAGAGGAGCTCTAAAAGCTTTCGTATTAGCATCGTGAAGACGACAGAGCTAGGCAACATGATTTTACGCTTGAAAGGCAACGAGTTGCAAGGCGTAGAAAGTGGAGCAAGTGCTTGAATTCTATGTTATTTGTTGTGGTGTTCACGGACATTAGCGAAGCCATGCATATTTTGGTGGTCAATTCGTGGAAAATTAAGAGTTCTTTTATCACGCTGTCTTGGTTTGAAAGGTTTCTTGCCGTTTAGATGGCGTTTTTATTGCTGTCGTTTTAATATGCCATACTTTGCCGGATTTAGAGTATCAGACAAGGCGGAAACCGTGTCGAAGAGCACTGACCAGGAAGGCGCGGGATGGGGGGAATGCAGGGCGCTGACGTGACATGTCCACCTTGAAGCGCTATAGTATTTTGAGAGGTACATTGATGCTATTTGCCAGCAATTAACAGTCATTACCTCTTGCCATCGCGAAATCGATTTTGACAGAAAACCGTAGAGATGTACACCCTTCACGCCTCGATCTTTTGTTGCGTCAATTTAGATGTAAAAAAGGGTCTTAGTTATTTCTGAGCCAGGCGCGCACTCATTGCCCCGATAACTCCCGAATCGTTTGCCAACTATGTTTTGTTTTTTCATTGGAACTCTTTTCTCGTGCGCATAGGCTACCACAGGAACACCTAGCTGGTCTCACGACGCTGGACTGGATTTAAGTCAGCCCGATACGAGAGCTTCTATAACTTCTCAATCGTCAATGGGCGCGGATACTTCTTCGCCAGAAGGTACGGGCAACGCTCTAGTTTACGCACGTTTATTGAAGATATAACAGGAGATTGATTATCTACGCAATTTTTATTATGACACCCCACGCTACACCGATAGCGGGTACATTAACGAATTTATGGTTCTACTGAATTTGTCAAAGCCAAGAAGAAATGGCCTTTGTTGTTATGAGACGATTCAGTAGATTTCGGGGAGATTCAATTCAAAGTGTTTTGTTTAATTTTAATGCGACGTCTACAAAGTCTTTTTTTAATGAACGGTTGCGAATATGAAAAGCAATTTGTACTTTCAAACTTTTCATGTTTGTTGACACAGCTGCAGGATCCATTTCCATTTTTGCCTGAGAAAAATTAATGTCTGTTTGCCAAGGGCTTGGTCCTTTGTGCTCCAGCATTTCATGTTTGGCCAACGGCTTCAGCGCGGCTTTGCGTATTTTTTAGCGTTTTTCGCGTACGTCGCGGAAGAGACGGGTAAGCTCTCCTTGTTTTGACAAGGAACTGTGTGTCTAATTGGATTTCATACTGAAAACCTTTTTGACTAATTGGCAAGTGAAGAAAGGCAGATAAAGGCGCCCAACTTTGTTTGCGTGTTTAAAATTAAAGGCCATTTTTTAAAAGAAATTAGTGGTGATCTTGTTTATTACCCCAGATGTTTTGTCTAAGGTGCGAAAGGCCCAAGACAGTTTCCAAATATCAGACTGCGAAGTCACGCAGCAAGAGGTTTTAAGCAGGTTGAAGTACACAGGCCAAGACAGAACCTGTCTTACTGAGGAATTGGATTAAGAACGACCACCACAGCGGGATGAGAAGACGAGATTCCGCATTTTACCAATAAATTTAAGAAGCGATTGTTTTGCTGGTTTCATTTTTAATCACGTCTTCCAGCAGCGTTCATTTATTTTTCGCTGAATAGTTCAAATATTTCTGAGCTTTGTTGATGAAACGACGATGTTATGGAAAACAGACTGGACAGACAAAAACCACGCAAAATAAACAGAGCTAGAATGAAAAGCTCTCTCTCGTGGGAGCAGGTTGTTTTTCCAAAATCTCATAAAACGCAACAGACTCTTGAATTCCTTGCTCATGAAAGCAAGGCATTCAGTGACACAATGGTCGCTCTTTGTTGAGGCTTTCGCCCCAGGAAATAATAATGTGATTAATTTAGATCATCCTGTTTGGTGTGAATGTGCACTTTGCCCAGCTTTTCTTTTGTCACTCCATGTGGCATTGGAATATCAGTAGGCGGCCTCAATGCCTGTCTTGTCCTGAATGGTCGCTGGTGTGAAAGTGTCATTGTGTGATTTCTGTGTTGGAAAAATTAAGCTACAGCTAACCTAAAATAACTTGAAAGGTTTTCATGAAGCACATACGGGCTGAACCATTAATTAAATTTATAACAGATAATTAAATATTGCACAGATTGTTTTTCTGTGAAATTAAGACATATTTCAAAGGGTGTTAAAACTGTGGAAGAATATGAGGTTTTTACAAGATAATGGTTACAAAAAATAACCCACCGAAGTTTGGGACATGTTAGGGTGTATTTTGATGAACTTAAATTCGTACCCACTGATAACAGGTGTTGAGGTAATATTTGGCAGTGAACCAAAGCATGAATTTCCATACCAAAACCCCAAATATTATCAAGATCTATGTAAGATTAGCCTGTTCCTTGCCAGACAGTCTGCTGCTCATCAAAGGTGTGCAGATTTGGCAGCATTGGGTAAGAAACTATCCACACATTAACCAACATCAGCCAAGACAGCCATTCATTATTTTACTCTACTTAATGCCATACTATTTTTCTTGACCAAGAGAGGCCATATGGCTTGGTAGAAAAAGACCAATTTGCTTCACAAATTCCAAATACTAATATTTAGGAAACTTATTCAAGAAATATCTTTTGAAATTCTGTCTGGATACATCCTAGGTATTTGTATCCTGAAGGATAAAAGATTACATCTGATGCATTCCCTAGAGGATGCATTTGAAAACAATTATTCACTCCTTTGGACCAAGAGCATTTTAAGGACAACTCCAATTTAGAACATTTTCATTTGTTATGGTATTTTTCAAACTATTGATTTGTTGGTAGCAACCATTACCAATTTACAAATAAAGAAAAAACTGATTGCAAACTATTGACAAAGGGTCATCACTCCAAAAGAATCTTGCTGTAATGGCAAATATAGGAAAAAGTAATGTTAGGTTAAGAAAAGCCTCAACTCTAAACTAACATTCATGACTCTCACCTTACCTTCAGTGATCTCCCTCTATAATAAGTTCTTTAACTGGTTGAATTTACATTGATGGTTTTGTTGGTTTCACTCCTCTTATCTCACAAGACAGGAATATCGAAACGGTGGGTTAATTGTAGCGAAGAGACATAAATGGTACTTTCTGCAGTTCCACTTTTCAATATATTAGTCATGTGAATAGTTACCAAAGTATAAAGCAAATCATTAAGGGAATCTTATTTTTTTTTGTGTATGATTACTGTATAAAAGATAAGTTGATGTAGTTGAAGGAAGCATTTAAGTTTCTTTATACAGTGTGTGTAGTGCTCTTTGTTTAATCATTTTGTCTTCTTCTGGAGGGATAGTTTTAATGCTTGTACTTTCTACCTTTATTCAAGTTTACTTGGCCTGGCCTGGTGTTCAGCAGATCTGTTTGAAAACCTACTGGCTTATGTTAAGCAGAAAGTGTTTAAGGCATAGTAGCAGCCCAATCCTCCTAATGGTGTGTTAGGTGCTGTGCTTGATTGTTTTTCACTTTTTCTGCTTAATCAAACCCATTGTCACTAGAGGGTTCTCTCTTTGATGAGTAATATCATCTGCCATAAGACAGTGTAAAATAATAATCAGGCTGTCTTGGCAATCGATGAATGAAGAAGGGAATAAGGTAGATATGCTGGTTAACCTGTTGTCAACTAAGGGCTCTCCTTTTTGTGAGTAAAATTGACTGAAAAAAGACAGCATGAAATAATGGAAGAGCTGTTTTTGGCAGTCTTGGGAATAAATGAGTTAATCTCCAATAGCCATTTATTCAAACCCAGATCGCTTATGATGTTAATTGTGATAGTGGAAGCAGGTAAAAAATGCAGTTGAAGGCTTTTGGACAACCAATGTTAATTTTTATCCACTAGATTACAGATTATGTTAGAGTCCTATTTTATTGATAAAATTTAAGTTTGGTGGTACAGAATATGATTAGCATGATTCATTTGCTATTCCTTAAAACCCTGTCAGGTAACAAACTAGTCTTCTGTACAACCAACAACTGCTAAATGTTACTTAAAACTTGTTAGGGGTGATGCAGTATGTAACATAGTGATGTTGTAAGTATTAGACAGCCTCTTCATGAGGAAAAAACCTGAAGTACCCATCAGTTTTCATTTTTGCTTTGTCTATCCAACAGCGGTTTTTGCTCTGCATCTGGGCATCACATTTGTTGGATGTTTGAAAAATTACCTGGTAGCATAGATTATCTGATTATCAGATTGATTACCAGATTGACATATGCAATAGTTCTTTGTATACCTCTGGACTTCAATATTTGGTTTACTCAGTTCCAGTCAGTTCCAGTATCTTCCCCATAACATAATACCATTTAAAAGCAAACAGCAAAAATTGAATGTTTTAAAGTTTTGTACATTGATTCCTACATAGTGGTAGATTGACTTGATGGAAAGGAGCTAACCTTGTATGTTTGACGCTGAGCACTCATACTTGATAATTTGCTACTTTTTCTGTATAAAAGGCAGGTTTATGGTATACTTACCTCAACAGACGATTGTGGTGGAAGGGGACCATTTGGTCATTTTTCTGAAATATTTTCTTTTCTAAGTTTAAATTCTGGTTGGATTTTGGGTTCTGAAATACATTGTTTAGCAAGAAGTTGTCAGTTCAGAGCAGCTGTGCAGTAAACAGCAAATTAATTTGCCAGTCAACTATCAGTTTACTTCTGACAGAAAAAAATTCTTGTTCTGAAGTTTATAACTGCAGTATGATGTGTCAAACATATCTGCACAGTTTTATCATTCTCTTCTTTCTTTCTTACTTACATACACTTTACCAGTAAGGTTCAAAGCATTTTGGGAAATTGGAAAGTGACAAATTGTTGTTTTGAAATCAACTGGGAATCCTTTGTTTTATGGTCTTGCCTGTTTATGTAGATGGTGGTGTTGTCGTGGGAGTTATTATTGAGTTGTCATAGAGAACTGAAATGTGGTGTTACCTGTTTATTCATTTTTAAAAATGAGTAGATAACTTGACATTTAGCAACAAGTGTTTTCTCGATAATGCACTTCTGTTCATGAAAGGCAGTATAAAATCTGAACTGTATTAGTATTTTAGCAGTTGGCATCATTGCAGCATATTGCTTGTGTTTTAATCCAGACCTGAATGCAGTGAAATGCTGAAAGTATATACTGGTATGTTTGGGAAAATTATTACAGGAACATCTTATGTTTATTGTTTTACTAAATATTTGAAATAAAACATAAACTTGATGGTTGATAGGAAATAGAGACGTGTTTTCAGCATTCTAATTTGTAAGTTCATGCAACACAATCAGGTACATCTCATTTTACATTGGTGAGGTTTTTGGATGATTGTCAATTGACAGTCTAGTTTTCCAAACATCTGCCTGGCCTTGCCAGCTTATCCATTTGATTCTGGTTGGGGTCTAACCTTGTGTACTTCATACAAAATTTCATTTTCCATTACTGGTATAATACCTATACTGGTAATTGTGGGAAACTTTTGTGTTTGATTTTTGTTACTGAAATAAACCAGTTTCCAAGTTGTTTTTATAATTCTTGCACTTCAGACAGTATGAGTACATTGAGAGCAGATTGCCTTTGTTTTTATTAGGTTTAGATTCAAACCTTCATGCATCTTTGGGGTCTGAAGATGGGGTGTTTGACGATGATGATGAGGACAAAGGGAAAAAGAAGCAGAAGAAGAGAGGGATATTTCCCAAGGCTGCAACAAACATCATGAAAGCCTGGCTGTTCCAGCACTTGACAGTGAGTACAGTAAATAACAGTTTGCGTATGGCTAGGACAGATCATAGCACTGTGGAGAAGTATAAAGGTAGTGCACTTGCAAAAATACTGTCATTTTAAGCAAAAACCATTCATAACAGTAAAATGTGAGGTGAAGTCAAAATTGACAGCTTTTCCCCAAAATGTTTGCAGCTTGTTAGGGAAGTGGCATCTTTATTTTTTTTCTACTTTCTATACTCTACGTGGTACTTCATTTTTGATATTACAAGTAGATGGGGTTTAGTGAGCATTTGTGCATTTGTAAATCTTCTGCTTTGAAGTTTTTCCAGCATGTGCGCTAGATGACAATCTGTATTTTACTATCCCAAGCAGCACATATGTCCATGAATTTCTGTACAAACACGGCTGTATATTCGCATGGTCTAGAACCAACCAACCATTCCAACGAAGACGGGTCTGTAATAGATTACCTTTTCCTTTTTCATCGATTTTCAGTAAGTTTTGAGCTTTGGTAACAGTAGTTGTATTTAAGGATTTAGGAACTATAGCACTGAACATTTCTGGTGGCAAGAAAACAAGTTTCATTCAGGGCTTGGCACCAAATTATCTAAGATAACTTTCTGAATCAGAAGTCTTCTGATGATAATTGGAATAGTGACCACTACACCCTCTATAGCTAGCTTGTAGTCTTGGCTACCCTAAATCTGCATTCTTTGTTGTATTCATTTTCCATCCACCTTTGATATTAATTTTGAAGGGGTATATCAAAGATCTGTCAAGAGATCTTAATATTCCAAAAAGGTACTTGGAAAATTGGTGATGTGCTTGAAATGACAATCTATTTAAGAGAAGGTTTTTATTTTGTCAGCATTCAGGAATATTAGTCCCAATGCTTTTTAAAGTAGCTCTAGAACTGGTAAATCTATGTATAACAAGAATAACCCTTGGCATCTAGAAATGGACACAGCCTTTTTAAATTCTGACGTGACCTTTGACTGAAAATTTGCATGACAGTCCTATCTTTTTCCTGAACTCCTTATACAAGATATCTGCCCCCTGCCCTTCACTTTTGTTGCCTCAACAAAAAGTAACAAATTACTGAACAGGAAAGTACATAAAATCAACAATTCAAACGGATTTTTTGCCATCAGGTTCTACAAACTGAATATTACTTTCAAAATCAACGTTTGAAAGCTCTAAAAAAAGCAAAGTAGCCATGTCTACTTCAGATTACTGGTATGACTATTTGAACATAAAAACAGATTTAAAAAACATTTTCAGTTAAAGATTCTTTCAATATAAAGACTTTTCTTGCTGATTGTCAATATCAAGATCTTTTGTTCATGAAGTGCTACAGCAGATTTTTAAAATTTTTTGTTTGTTTTGTGTTTATCGAAAATCCGGTTTCCAGAGAATTGTAAAGCTTTTCTTTTTGACCCTCCGTGCAAAAGTTGCGATTGACGTAACACTTCTGCTTCTTGCAACGGTCGTCTCGGCAAAACGCTCTTTGTTAAAACAAGTATTATCCATTGTGCCCTTGTAAAACATAGAAACCAAACACCTTCAACTGTCAGTTGCACCAAGTCATAATATCAATGACATTTGATGGTAGCTGTTGAAAAGTTCATAGCCATGTGTTCTTCAACTGGTATGCCAATTTATTGGACATGTGTGATACAACTGTGATGATTCTATATGTATATTGGCCCATGTTGTATTTATAGTATTTGCATGTAGCGTCTTCACACAATTGATGACCTGTTTATCATGAATTGACAGCACGGCAAACGTTTACCATAATATACCCTTGTTTTTTGGTGATAGTAAAAGAGCAATTGTTTTCCAGGTCTGTTTTGCTTAGGCACGGAAGGTTTTGTAGGCTCGCCCGGAAATGTTATAAAGCGGACTGAACTTGACGGCCCTCTTGAACCTGAGGATTACCATCTATATTGTCTCAGTTTCTTCACTGGTGTTACATAATTTAGACGACTTCGATGTGTTCATTTGTTGACAGAGTTATCTTGGCATATCAATTTTGAGTAAAACGTTGGCATTGCAGTTAATTAAAACTTTAAGATTAAAAGATTTTGATCGTGTTGTGGGATTGGTTGAGCAAGGCAAGATTCTCGAAGTGGCTACTATCTATTGACCTTGGTCAAAACAACCCAAACTAGCCCTAATTGTAAGAGTTATTTTTATCGTAGTCGCAAATTTTAACAAACTGCAAACTTGAAATTCTCTCTACCTCCTGCAGTCAAGAGCTATTTGATGGTTCTTGTGTGACAAAACTAATTTTCTACGATATTATATGTTGCGCTTTTGTCACATTTGCTAGCCATTATATATTGGTTATCTTGTAACCGTTATGGTACACGTCCGGTAGTCGGTTGTTTTTTGATACCTTGTGTTTACGACAAAAAGCTGATACTCGGTCAGGAAGTTTCTTTGGTCGATCTAGTATAAGGACGTTTTATTCGAGATGCGATTGTCCGTTGATATCGAATCCAGTGAGTGCAAATGATATAAAGAATTGAACAAAGCTGTTGTCAGTGTTGGATTTTTAGTTTCAAGTACTCCTTTAAAAACTTCCTTCCCTTTAATGAATGGTCAATGACAGACCTTTGTATTAGACATCTCAGGAAAACAACAATTAACTTTATCAGGCATCTGGTTATACCTTTTGTATTTCCACACAAGCTAATGTACTCTTAGAATTCGAATGGGCTCTCTCTTTGGTGAGACAAGGTTGAATCGAAGTGAGAACCTTGGATTGCCAACATCCTCGACCTGAGCTGATGTCTATTAAATATTATCCCTCAATCGTACATCCAGAAAAAATCTCCCCCTCCCAATTTTTGGTTCGACTCCACGGAATTGCAGTTAAACGTAAAAAAGGAAAACTCACGAAAAACACTTTCTTTGTTGTATTTCAGCATCCCTACCCTTCAGAAGAACAAAAAAGACAGCTGGCACAAGAGACTGGTCTTACAATATTACAAGTGAACAATTGGTAAGTGGGTAAAGTGGCCTAATTCTTTTCGAACATGTTCCCTTGGGTACAGAGCCTCGCTATCCTTGCCCAGCTGTCGTTCGGTTGATGATAATCCGACATAACATGAAACTAATGAAGCTGGTGGCTTAGTTTTATACTAGAACTTCACTTGAATACAGCAATTTTTTAGTCGTCAGGCAAAAATCAGGGTTAACGCGTCGGCTTAAGGTACTTGAAACAAGTTCACTGATAAGCCTAGCGTGAAATTTGAAGAAACAACGAGGAGATTAGAGTAGAGCGAATATAATTCAACTTGTTCTGCCAGATTATAGGCATTCTAAATTGATCTCAGATAAGGTTAAGAAAAGGGAAAAATTCATCAATTTTAACCTGCCAAGATAGACACTAATGACACTTAGTAATGACAGTTATGTGTTGGGTTTTTTCGGCTATTCAGTGCCGGAGAAACAGCGTTAATAATAACAACTAATAGTCTGTGCATATTCCACGTAGATATTTAAAATTCGTAGCCTTCGAAGATTAATTTTTCAAAGAATCGAAGCCTTAGTTTTAAGAATCGAATCTTGTATGTTTTACACTTCCACTTAAATTTTTCTACTTTAAAAGAAGTGTAAGTATGAGTGTAAATATACGGTGACTTCTAAAAAGTGATTCATATCTTCGGAAGATGCCAGTAGAAGGTGCTTGTATGAAGCGCATTTGTTGTCATAAGAAATTTGGGGCATTTGGTTTGATGTTACAAAAATCAAGTTTTTGTGGCTTACTCATCCGAGCGCTTTCTAGGGTATAACGCTACAAGAACTTGTCAGAAAAAGGGTGATAAGACGAGAGCTACAATATAAATATATAAAGACATTTTTCTTCTCACCACAAGATGTCAGACACGTGGACGTCATTTGTAAAAACAGTCATTAATCATATTCTTGTCACTACGCACGTGTTTTTGTAACTTAGTAGGACCAGAACTTGGACCAAGACACTGATGTCACGACTCACGACCACGGCTAACTGGGCCCCCTTGGGTCATGAAAACATTTCCCCAGCTGTGAAAAAAGATTCGAATTAACTTGGGTATTTGGGGTGTTCACGCAGCAGAACTAAACCAACTCTTTTGTGGAAATTCGTTATGTTGTACGTCTTTTACTGCAATAGAGGAACTGGTAAGCGCGGCTGGTACGCCTCATGATTATAAACGGCCCCTAAGGCGATGTTTCAATGACATTAGCAGGCTATTAAACAGAATTAGAGGCACGTCACGCAAATCTTCTATGTCGTGAGAGAATTTGAATTAACATAGTTTTAAGGCTTGTTTGTTAGTAGTGTTTTATTGTGCGCTAACTCAGGTTTCTATAAACTCAGAAAACTTCTGAGAGTCAGACCTGAATCGAACCCGCAACCAACTGGATACCGGTGCGAGAGTTTTAACATTAAATTACTCAGATGGCAGAACAAATTTTCCGTTACACTCTTTTTTTCATGAGAACTTTTTTATTAGAACGTTGAGGTTGAAAAGTGCTCAAAAATTAAGAACATGTAAAGAACATCCTAAGGCTGCGAACGAGCATGGAAGTAAGGAACTTTACGGTGTATTTTGAATATCAAGATACAGTACTAGAATTGAAAGACTCGTCAATAAACTGTAAAATTATGTTCAGGAGAGTGGTTTATCAGTCGCGTAAAATGCTAACCACACAAAAATGCAATGTCTTTTAGGCATTATTTGACATATGTACGTGTAGTAACATAACATCGTAACCATAAACAATCAAGTTTAAGCAGATTTCTAAATCGAAAAATAAGAACATTTTAAGAACGTTTAAGGCTGAAATCGTCAGAAGCTTTAACAACATTCAGGCTCAGCCTGGAAAATAGACGTTCTCGTAAGAAAAAAGTAGCAAAGAGTATAGTAACTTAAGGTTAAAACTTCGCCCCGGAGTTCAGAATGTTGCAGATTCGATTCCCGTCTAGGACTCAGACATTCTCTGAATTAACAAAAGCCTGAGTATTGGCGAAATTGTGATTAGTTTAACTCCTTCCCTGCTGCGGGGGACTTTCTAATATTTTACTCTGGCTAACGCCAGATTATTTTACTCTGGCTAACGCCAGACGATTTTACTCGTCAAAGGGAGAGATGTGGCAGTGAAGAAGTTAAGGCTGATCCTAAACTACACTAAACCATTTCTACTTTGAAAATATATGGATGATGTCTTGTATAGTTCTGGTTATCTTGGGTAATTTTCTGGGCTGCTATAAACTTCCATTATGATCTTTGATCTTAGAAAATTTACCGACGGGGGTCTATTGACTGTAAACAAGTTGATTTACATAGAAGTTGTGTGTACTTATTCAAGATAAAGACCAACTAACTACAAATAACAAAATGTGATTATTTACAAAAAAAGAAAAAGATGAATTATTTATAATACAATGACACACATAAATCAAGAAAAAACAATCAGTCAAGGAGGGTAGTAGTCTTCTGATGGTGGCCTCCTTTAACGACGGCCTGGGTTCACGAAAACCTGGACTGTACTCATCGAATAAGTTGCAGCATATGTAATGCTCTGGTCGAAACGAACCTACCATCCATTTGTTTAAAAAAAAGAAAGGAAAACAGAAACAAAAGGTGATCCAATAGTCTCCGATGTTGAAGTTGTTCGGCCATGTTTCTTTTGCTTTGATCCAAAACGTTGTTAACCCAAACTGGGGTTCCAGCTTATTTACACAAATATCAGAGGACGCCAGTATCTTTGAGGAGTTTAAAAAAATGCCACGATTTTAAAAAAACTTAACGGAAATTAGTCGTTATAATGGGCCTTAAATTTTAATACTTTTTCGCCGAAACTTGATATAATGCCAAACAACTGCGGGTTTTCTGTTCCGTTATAGCACTGTTAGAAGCCTTAAAAAACGTTTCATGTTTAAATGTGGATCGCGTCGATTGCGTTACAAAATTTTAACGCTTCCGTCCGATCAAGATGCTTTCATTTTGTTTACTTATTTTGTGAGATATTCCTTCGCGTGGCTTGCAACCTAGTGGTGACTGGTCATCAGGAGGTTGCGGGTTCGATTCCCGTCTACGGCTCAGAAATCGTTTTTCTGAGATCACGAGCTTGACGAACGTCCGCTAGTCGTCTGATATATACCAAGCTCCCTCATGAACCAAATTTGTGCTCAACATTCAGTATTGTTTAATTCTTCATGTGTTTAGAAAGATTTTACGACTGACTAAGTGGGTTTGTTTTTTTATCTCGCTCTGCTCGCCAGTCCAACTAAAGCGACCAGTCGACTTAACCCGATCGGAATACTTAAGCACTGAACAGAAAGCCTGCTCATGTGGGAGCTTGGTAAATATCAGAACAACAGAGGACGTTCGTCAAGCTCGTTTAC
>JBAHVQ010000138.1:1338433-1361040 GCA_036872915.1 Nanipora kamurai
AAAGGCACTCACCCGCTTCTCCATTTCTTCTTTAAAATACGTTGACCACTTTGTTCTCACTGTTTTGTATACTAGTATTTACCCGTTCGTCGTTTACGTGTAGACCTTGGTTTACCGCGGGAAAACGGGTAGATATTACGGGTAAATGTGCTGACATCAGCGAAAAATGTAAAACAAGATGGCGCTACTCGTACCCGTACACCGGAACCGGGGTATCTTAACCTCTCTAATGACAAATTCAAACGTGCGAACAATCAATAGACTTAATACTTCAACAAAAAAACTGATCATTAACGCTCACACATCCACGCCCTTAAACTCTTCACAAACAACCACCCTCCTCTATGACTCGTACAACCGCCCACTTGAGACACACGAACCAGATACAAATACAGGCGAACCTGACATTTACTCTTCCCTTGACTCTGAAGATGCCCGCCGCTAAGGCCGTCGAAACGTCAGTCACTTCCACCAACAGTCTTTCTCATGACTATCCTAACCTAGACGATCAACTTCCACAAACATGCAACGATTCTACCAGGTTCAAACCATTTACTTTGGAGTTATACCACTTTACACAATATTTTTGCTGCAGATATGATGATCTATCTTCAATACGGACAATGATATAATAACAGAGTGTTGCGTTAGCAGTGTCAAATGACGTGTATTAAGCCAAAAAGCTCAGGGAATTGCCGAAAATTTATGGTAGTAATACTGACGCTTCCAGCAAAGGTACTTCGACGAACGCCGAGGCCTTCGCTCGAAGGATCACTTTTAATATACCTTGAATGTTCCGCTGTTCTTTACCCTTTTATCTTCACTCCTAATCTGAGAAGAAATCGGACAAATACCTGTAATGTATAATTGAAATAAGCTGTCCATAAAGGGCAAACTTATTTCTGGTTAAAAGCGTAATTTCGTCGTTTCTTCATCAACTTTAACTCGTATTTTTGTTTTTGAAAAAGTGACTGTGACGAAAGTACAAACAAAAAGCAAAGCTTTGCTTTTCTACACTGCATGTCAATTAGCCTTAATTTAGTTGTAGTTTAAGCACTTGATGGTGTTGCTACAGAAACACCTTCGTGCAGCTACAGTACAGTTACAGAAAACGCAGCAACAGGAACGATGCAGTAACATACAGCAAGAACAGTAATAATGGCGATGACAGTGACATCAACGGTGATTCGAGTTCAAAACTTACTTAACATTAGCTGGTTGATGTTGTTTGACGATTATGTATTATTTGTCGTAGGCGGTGAATTTGCTATCTTCATGCCAAGTTACCTGTTTGGATTATTTGAGTCCTCGCTTGCTTGTTGCTGGCACTACTAGTGGAATTCTAATACTATGGGATATCGAGACTCAAAAACTATTACAAAGGTTTGTGTTGCACAAGCTCAGGTAGCTTATGCGAGTTAACTTCTTAAACGTGGAAACAGACTTGTGGAAAAATCAGAGGAAGTCTTCGTTTAACTCTTTCTTGCCAGGATGATCAGCCTTCTATTGTATTGCTCTGACTAACGCCAAACAATCTCATAACGAAATATACGATGTGACTAGTTTCCGCGAAGTGTATTGAATAGCTAAATATTACCTAAAACCACGACACCATTTTAATGTGAATTTTCGTTTTTCTTTTACACGCGGTTTTAGGTTCGAACGACTAGAGTCGAGAGGTGCGAATAACAAAAGGTTCTCAAAACATATTTATGATTCAGATTACAAGTTAGTTCATTCGTGCAAGTTCGTTTCATTTCAAAACATCAACGCTACTCGTAGAATTACAAGGTAAGTCCGAAATCGTATATGGTCCTTCCTTGAAAATGATCCCGAGCATTTCTGAACGTCAACAACCATATATCTTTATCGCTTAAGAATTTCTGTCCGTTATTCTGTGGATTTTGTCTGTGAATGTTACCTTTTTTAAAACATTCTGTTATCTTTCCCAAAATTCCTGATGGCTTCGGATGATAGTCACATAAAAGTCCCACGGAATCTCGGGCATAATCAGACTAGAGGTTCTATGAACGGTAGAAAGTCAGTACGAACCTCTGCCCTCCGAGCTACCCATGTGGTGAGGTTGGACGGACTCGTGGTATGCATTTTTGGGCGTTTATTAATTTCATGCCATTTCGTGTAGTAAGCTTGCATGCTAGCTCGAATCAGGAGCCACCAAATAGTGTCGAGTTTCGGCGCATCAACAGGAAACACCAAACGGTTTTTCAATCATTCCTGTGGTTGAACAAGAAAACAAAAATACACGATGCCACTAGTAAACTGGCCATCGGCTCCAAAGGTTAAGTTAAATGTTTTTTTTTGTGGAGGGAAGAAATTTTCGTCATCTACCTAGTCCAACGAGAAACTTCGGATCCTCATATGTGGAGATAAATTACTAAGGTAATCAAATGTCTCGTCTTGGTCTGTCAAAATTTACAGTTCGTTTATATATAAAACAATTACTCGGCAAACCTTCAGCCATTTACGGAACTTAGATGATGTTATTGAGTTTACGAAAATCAAAACGTCATCCCAGTACGCCTAGTACGTAAATTGGAAAAAGCAATAACATGGGATAGCACAGAAAGTTAAAAGGTTAGTAGACTGCCGAATTTATGATAAAGAATTCTAAGGGCCATCGCTTGAAGCGTTAGAATTCTTTATCATACATTCGGCAGTCTACCAACTTTTCGTGCTGTTTTATACTGCCTACGCAGCATGCCATTTTTGTAACAGGATAGTTTTTATCTTGCCTCGTCGAGAAATTGACTCCCATTGTCAGTTTTGGCAAAGCGAGTTACCTACTTTGGCCCAGTGGTTCGAAACCCGGATAGCTCATCCAGTGGATAAGTCAGGAGTGAGCAGCGTTTTTCAAGCATTGAACAACTGAAGTTAAATTTCTTTCGCTGAAAAGGGAGGTGTACAGACTATATTGTTCTATTCAGCAGATAGAACTTATGTTCGGTTGTTCAATGTGTAGATAACACTGGTCACTCCGTTGGACTTATCCGCCAACTAAGATAAGCTATCCAGGCTTCGAACAACTGACCCCAGTTCATTATAAACACTACTCGAGATAACAGTAATTTCTTTTGTATGTACGGAGTTTCCGAACGATAAATGCCTTGAACAAAAGTCGTACGATTTTTTTCATTATTAAAAAGGTATCGCATCAGCGTTCTGACTGTCCGTGTGATATTTTTAACGAGTGATAGAAAAACAACAACAACATTCTCGTTGGCTGACGGTTCTCCCGCCACAACATTGATTCGGGGATTTTAATGTTTAGGCAACTGTGTAAACAATCAAAGAACGATATAATGAAAGTACCCTAAACAAAGAAGTTTGTTATGAATAATTCTAGACGAAGGAGATAAGTTTACATTACAAACAATGCACAATTTTAATGAAAGAAATCCGTTTGTGATGGTAGTAAGGTAACATTAGTACCGTTATTTAAGCAACCTGATTTGTAGTTAGCCTTAAAACGTCACTACTTACATAACCAAACAATTACATCACAATAAATGCTATGTATGACTTTTATTCACTCCTTGTGATGTATCGTAAAAATCACTCGCTCGAACCTCGCTTATCGTTATAACAAGTGCACAAAAATGGCACGTACACATTTAGCAGGAAGCAAACTCCATGTATCTGCCGTCATGTTAACCAAGTCGCGTATCTCGGTTTACCTGGCAACTCGTATCTACATAAATCTACCTCAAGTCAAATGTTTACGGAGAAATCTGTACGATAATGAACTTTATTTCTTCAGCATATTAGAATCCCCCGAAGAAGACAGTAAAAATGAAATAGATCTGGAGGAATGTGAGTCTGCTGAAAATAGGGAAGATTCAATGACCGTTGATACTGAATGGGAAAATATGGAAAGTACTGTGGGCGATACCAAATTTACTGAGAAAACAGAGGATGAAGTTGCCAAAGTTGCTACAAATGAACGTGAAGAAAAAATGATAGCAGAACAAACCGGTCAGATTTTTTCACCTAGTGATAATTTCTCGTCTGACATTGATAAAGTAGCTACAAGTAAAGGACAAACAGCAGAAATGAAAGTCGACAGTGAAAGGAAGACACACAAACGTGAGTCTAATAAAAACAATTACAACAGCGAAACGGCCTTTGTTCAGAGTCTTCATCACCTCGGAGTTGTTTCGGCACACCACGATGGATACATAAGATTTTGGAATTTTGAGGTACGTGTGACTTAAGTCCCCATTTCGGGAAAACGTTGGAGTGTTTCATGGTGGAATTGTGTCCAATTTGGAGTGTCGATTTGTCGCTTGATCAGGATTACCTGGCAGTGGACACGCAAAAAAGGGGCATCCAGATTACTTCAAAAAAATCGTAAAAAAAATCGTGTGCGTACACACACAAAAAACTGGCTTTTTTATATGCAGACCTGTTATCAGGTCAATTTAGAAAGTTGTAGTGACTCTTGTTGACAGCATCACGGCAACAGGGTCGTTTAGCGTTGATTATTTTTATTCATGAACTTAATTTTGTGTTAGCTTCTCTGAGCTCTGGGCTAATAAACTATAGCAACAGCTTCCCCGTCGCATAAGCTTTTTTTTTTTAAATTTTTGTTGCGCCCTGGTTTCTGTACAAAAAAGCTTGAATCAGTCGCCTCGCGACGACCGACGTTTTCAAACGATCAAGGTTATCGGGAAATCTCTGAATGTATGTGTTTATGTGTTTGTATGCATCCATCTATAGAAGGTTGGTAGACTGCCGAATTTATGTAGAAAAAGTCGAAAAAAATGAACGTCAAACGTGTTCTTTATATACTGCCTACACAGCATCCTATATCTTTGCATCCATGTATGCCTTAAATCTAGGAATGACCGCGTTTATACCGAAAACTAGTGATGGTTTGAACGAGCCTAGTTCGGTAGAAAACTTTCTGTGTTTTCTGATAAAGTAGCCATTGTCATTGTTTTCCTTTTAGGGAGCCTTGTTCACAGAGGTCAGAATGACAGTCAATCAACGTTCATCATCAGTCACTGCTCTTTCATATCAAAGCAATTCGAATATATTGATTAGTTCTGATGTCAGTAAGTAGAATGATTTTTTAAGATGACGTTACACCGGACGATTTTAAGGCATCAAATGATGCACAAGAAATGGTGCACGTAACGTGCCATTTTGATTTGTGAACGATTTTTTGCTAACTCATTACTATCGTTGTACAGAATGTGATCTCAACTAGCATAAAAGCTGAACAACTTCAAATTTATTTTTGACCATACACTCGAAAGAATGTTTGGCGTTTACACTCGGTATCATGAGATGAGGTCTAGATTAAGTGAAAGTTAATATTCGTTTACGTGAATTTCACATTTTATGGCCCAACAGTGAATGAGCATTTGCGAAAATTTCAACTCTAGGGCCTCCGTGTTGGAATCGAACCCGCAACCAAGCGATCTAGTGCAGTGGTCTGCCAGCTGAGGAACAGAGGCTGTTGCCGAGAGCATGGTCTTGAATTCTCTTTTCAATAGATAGTTATGCCGATGAAGTGAAGAGGTATATCCAAGGAATATTTGGCATTTATGAAATGTTAAATGTGTAATTTCTGCACCTGAATATTAACTTTCAGTTAATATCTAGCCCGTACACTCAAAAATCGTGTTTGATCTGATTTCCAAACGCCTCGAAGTTGGTTAAAAAGCTTGGCTATACCACGTTTTTAAATTGACTTCTCGGCGTTCGAAAATCAGGCCAAACCGTACTTATTATTCCATTAGAAACAGAGCAATAGAAAACAGAGCAACAGCATTTCTTTTACTGGTCATTGTAGCCATTTTTATTTAGTCTGTATGTAAAAACTATCGCTTGGTAGCCATGCTATCAATATTCCGCACAGTGTTGCATATAACGTTTTATCGTGTCTCCACCACACATTTTGTACATTGCGTGCAACGAAAAAATGAAATGATATTAATACTTGGTGAAGGAAATTTTCGAGTGTCAACGATATATTTTAAGACCCAGCCGGACCAATTGCTCAAAATGCAGCTCTAGAGTCTCCAGCTACGAATCGAGCCAGCGAGCCTGCGGGTCTTAAAATATATCATTCTGACACTCAAAAATTGCCTTCACCAAATATTAACATGATGTTACCGAATATAAATGTATTAAATATCCCTTGAATATACTCGAAACAATGAGTCTGGTATCAATTCTGTATAGGTTAATCGTTAGTTATAACTTACAAATACCCTCTCTGATAATCCATGTTTTTTTCAAGGTAAATCAAATTTTACCGCGAACGGCACTCCAGAATAAGGAGAAGGACGTCCTTTAACTGCGCAGCTAGCCTTGTGCTTTGTCCATATAAATGTTTTGTAAATCCGAGACTTTTAGTTTTGTAAAAACACAGGCCGATAAAAATCTGTACTGGTCATAGAAATTACACAGTTACCGTGTTAAAATGGTCAATTGACTGGTGTTTTTTAGGAGGATACGTCATGATCTGGGACATCGAAAACTTTTTTAAACAATTATCCAGTGGCAAAGATAGCGCCGTAAACGATAGTGACGTGAGTAGAATGAATTCATACGACATGCGTGACTTTTCGTTGGGCATGTCTTCACTAGCGTAGCTTTAGTTTGATCAAATAATGTTAGGAGTGAATGTCTTAAGTAGGGTCAATCAGTTCGTTTGAAAGCAAAAATTCTTTTGAATTACAAACACGAGGATGAATTCACGCGCTACATATTCAGGGATAAATTAACTGTGCTCGTTGAGTCATTCACAGCTTTAGAGAGAGTTAGAAATCGAGTAATCTCTTCTCTGCAGAGGAGGTGAATATTCGTCTTTTATTATTTTACGCTTGCTAATGCCCGGTGATTTTACTCGTTAAGGGAAACGCACTTCGCAGTGTGAGGGTTAATTGATACAGTTGGAAGGAAATGGTGTGAAATTAACTTCGAGCGGAATCATAGCGTTAAAATTATGTCATGGTTAAAGTTCTGGGGGACTCTTTCTCAAGCCCCGTGAGAATTTCACACCCTGCCCCCTGTCGTTGTACCACTACGGTAAATACCGTTGCCAGGTTGCGATGGAGCCACTGAAAACGAGATATCAGAGTTTTTGTTAAAAATTGTGTTCACTTATTTTATACTTTAGAATACTGTTGGCCAACTCATTTATTGGCGAGCACATCTTAGTAAGATTGTGGCTTTAGAACAAGTCAAAGGATGCGATGTACTTATTACAGCTTCTATTGATTCCTCCGTGAGGTAAGATCTATGAATACAATCACATTTTATCTGAAGTTGTACAAATCTTGCTAATCAAACTGTGGGACACCACGGACTCAGGAAGACTCTGAGCTCTAGACGGGACTCGAACCCGCAAGCTTCTGACTGCCACGCGGACTCTCTTACCATTGAGCCATTAGAACTCAGATGGCAGAACAAGGTTACTTACAGTATTTATACCTGGGATGGGCTTCTCAAAGAAATGAAACTGGAACTTTACATATGATTCATAATTTCACCAATGAAAATTTCGCACATTTCACATGTAAAGTTTTCATTTCACATGTAGAATTGGAACGTTTTCACATGTGAAAGATTTATTCGTATGTGAAATGGCATGTAAACTTTTTGTAAAGGACAATTTGCACCTGAGTGACATCTAAGAGAAGCTCTGTGTCTTTTACAAACTCCATTAACCTCATTCATAAATTGAGGCTTATTTAACATTAGTTTGTACAAGTATCTATTATCCCCTTTTACCTTGCCGTTTTCCACTTCAACCATACCGTACCGAAACGTAGCGTATTCCTTTGTCTTAAAATCATTAGTTCTGCCCGAGAGCTCACTAGACAAAGGAATACGCTACGTTTAGGTACGATACGATTGAAGTGGAAAATGACCTTAAGAACAAACACCTTTTGGAGTTTTTCGCGCAACAACGCGGCTAGGGGCCAAATTTCGTGTCCAAATAAAAAAAAAAAAAGGGAATTTTGCTTTATCGAAAAAAAATTCCAAGAGCTTATTAATGAATAAGTTCTTAACTTTCTTGCAGTTCGTATTATGATTCGGTTTATTTTTACTTCGTTTTGGTTGGTGGAGTGGCAACTACGTCACCTTCAGTTGGCTGCATATTTTTGAATGATTGATCGCTAGTGTGCGTTGATGGACAACGTTTTGCTGCAAGTGACATTCTGCTCATCTGTGAAACTCTCAAACTCCGTAAAACTAGCTCGTTTTGAAGAACTTTCCGACAGTAACTTGACATTTACTGGCAAATATTTATCAAAAGTTGAAAATGGAATAAATTGGAAGATAAAACCATTACTGAACTTTAGTAAGACGAAACATCATGACTTGTCAGTTGTTGCAGATCAGTGATCCACCTCTCCCTTCGACAGGGACAAATAACTTATATGGTAGCCACTGATAAATTGTGGTATTTTATACAACATCGTCCTTTGATCAGCCACTTGTTTAATTTAATGCCGAGGTACCATGAAGTACTGCACCTGCTCTTGTCGTTCTGCTAATCAGCTTGTGCTTATGTCGCCAGTGAAAGCCAGGCTTTACTGTATATCGTTATTATGTCGTGTTCTTACATTTCTTGTAGGGTCTGGCATCAACACACAGGTCACTTCATTGGATTCTTCGGTCAACCAAGACTCTGGCATATCCCTAGCGGCACATCAATTCCTTCCACTCCACTGCGGCCGTACGATATTGGTGAAGTGAGTATATCAGCTAGGCTACTAAGTTGTTTTTTTATCAACTGGTGGTTAATTTTTGTGTAAAAAGATCCCAGTTTTCGTGTATTCTACTACAGTCACATTTAATACTTAAGGTATATTATAACTAGACCCGGGAGTTTTCAAGTTTGTAAACAGCTTCTCTCCTATTTCAGGCACCTAAAAAGATCTCAAGACAGACTGCTAAAACAGTGAAAAACAAACCAAAGACTAATGAATCTGTGGACTGTCCTCTGACGTTTGACGATGAAAGGTAAAGAGGAAATTGTGCAGTCTATAAAATGGCCCTCGGTTTGCCACCTTGGGTCGTTTTTGGAGAGTTCTAGGTAATATTTTTTCTACACAACTCCAGGATAAACACGTAAAAGCGAACAACTTGTGACAAGGCGGTATCAGCGTTGTTACAAAGCCGCTCGTCAAGCTGATATCAAGGTGTAGTCGTACTGCATGTTCCAGTTGTTACCTCAAGCTCATTAATCCTTCATGGGAAAAACACAAAAGACATCGGCACCGAGACGGCGTTTGGATATCTGATGAAACACTTGCATAACTTTCACCCAGATTTTCTCCCAAAATATCTGTCCGTGTGAGATGCCATGTCAAACACTCGACAGAATGTCCGATCCTCTATCCAAACACTTCGAAGCCGGTTCAAAAAATTCGGCTATCGCCTCGTTTTTCAACGTACTTTTCGGTGTTTGGATATTGGATGAAACATTCTGTCTCGTGTTTGACCTAATACATCAAGTCTTGAATCGGA
Organism: Nanipora kamurai; assembly: GCA_036872915.1. NCBI lineage: Eukaryota > Metazoa > Cnidaria > Anthozoa > Scleralcyonacea > Helioporidae > Nanipora > Nanipora kamurai. Next base: position 1,347,944 of record JBAHVQ010000138.1, read on the forward strand.
CTTGGTACAGGTTTCCCCAGCAAGTCCAATATTGGCCTGTGAAGGTCGCTTTGCGCTTGAATGAAGTAACGGAAGAACCATTAAGTTTCGTTTGTCGACCTCTTCAACAAACAACAAACTTCTACAGTAGCAGCTTGATGAAATAACACTGACGTGACAACTTGTACGCAAGTTAGCCACAAACCTTTTGCGAACACACCTTGTTAACAATCTGGCAGATTTTTACGTTAGTAATAAATAACATTTTTATTTAAAACGAAATAGCATTGCTCTTTCATATTTCGAACGAAAGGTAGTTTTCCGCTCGTTTTAATCGCTGATTGTAACACGATCTACCGACTTGCCTCTGTCTTTGGTGTAATGGTATCGACAGTGATTGAGCAATGATCAGTAATTTCTTTCATTACCAAAGCGCCCCTTCGAAATCTCATTCTGGCTGCCGTAAGATGGTTTTACTTCGCAGTGACGCATCTAGAAAGGAAGTGGTTAAATTTTAAAGCCAACAAGAGTGGATAAAAGTAATTTATAAACATTTGGGAATTATACGCCAATATTCTTTTGGGATTGCCTTAGCGCACTCAAACATGTCCTTTTAGGGTCGTTAGGAAACTGTAGAAATGCATTCATATGGGGAAAGAAAAAGAACTGTGTCGTCTAACTTTAAATTTTGTTGTTAATTTTAATTCCGTTTTCTGCTAATTTTCTCATGTGTTGATCAACATATCACTATCAATATGTATATTCTGTAAACTGAAAGTTAGTGTACTTTTGCGAGAAAGCACCTTGGCTTGTATTTTCGCATGTGTGTTTGCTGGACTTTCTCATTTTCAATTTCCATTTGAAATGAGAAAGTACGGAGTTGCTTTTCTTCTAGTAGCGTGGGCATTCTCTTCTTTCTTCACACTCTTTTTTCAGTTGGTATAGAAATAAAATCGTGATCTGTCTACATGAGTTCATGTTTGTATTGTTTTTAGATGGAAACCCTTCAGGTACTCAGCAAAGGAAGAAACGAGGAGTACGGATAACAAGAAATTTTTCAATTCTCTATCCAAACCGCGGGTACGTTTTTACGATTAGATAACACCGGTGTGGTTGTCTGATTTGTGATAAACCAAAAACTCCTAGTATGACATACCGAAAAACTGTGTCAAGTTTTCGAACTTGGAGTTCCACACTTAGAATTTTGCCTGATTACGTTACATATTCAGAAAATTTTTGGAAAATTTCCCACGAAATTTGGAAAAAAAACTTTCGACTTAAATTAGCCGTGGTTTGTTTTGGTCGTGAACAACTTAATTGAAGGCCATATGTACGAGTGTTTGCGGCTTATTTTCTCTCGTATAAACTGCCCTATTATCAGAAAACTATTTGATATTAACATTTATATATACAGTTAAATTAAAGAAACTTTTTCTGAACTATTTAAAAAAAATAATGTTTACACTGTTTTTTAAAAATCTTAATAATTTTCAGCAGCAGTTTATTGTTATTTCCTCGGATCCTTTTCCGTGGAAAAGCTTTTGGATGTAGCCATCATATCAATGAGGGTCAAGCTATTATACATTTAAAAACTTATATTGCACAAATTCTTCTACAGATATTTTCATAGTCCGACCAGTGGTTTAAGATGTTGCCATGTGCAATTTTAAGAGCTTTATCTTGTACTTTCTAGAATTTTTAAATCGAACTAACAGATTCTCCAACGAAGATATTATTTCAATGCAGGTGAATCAGTCCTCTCCCTCTTATTGATTGGCTGCGCGACGACAGGACTGATATCTCCCTGTACTGGTGACACACATGCTTAGTTGGTAACTTCCTGCCTTGTGCAGGTAGATTGGTGTCGGATAGTTACTTTTATTAACCGTTTACACTATCTTTTTAGCATTATAATTTTCATTTGGATAGCTGGCAATCTGGAGTATATGATCCTGGAGCCGTTTTTAGATCTCTTCCTGTGTATAAGGTATTTTTGAAGTACTTTGTTTACAGTTCTTAATCATAATCAAACAAGCTGTTTTGCCGTACCTAACCTGTCGTTAGCTAATCTTGTGTTATATCATGTTATATTGTGTCCATTCCCCATTGCATATAAACTAGCTTGAGTAAGTGATTAATGACCCTAACTGTTTGCTCTTTCGTGCTAAGATTAATGAACCGGAAAGACTAAAAACTCCTGCAGTCAACAGTTCATCATGGTTGACAAATCCAATCACCGGAACTGCATACACTGTAAGTACTTTATTTGAAGCTTTAAGGTTAGAATGGTCACATTGTCCTGTATAGGGCGTTGAATTGAGGTTTTTACATCAGGCCAAGAATGATCGTCAGAGTTCGGCGAGTGGGTTAGGTTACGTGGCAAAACACCAACAAAAGTAAAGGCATGAAGGCAAATAAAATACTTCTTAGTTTCAGGCTAAATTATTAAACACGAATAAGAGTTTTTGACTCTCGGATAAAATGCCCAGAAAAGTCAGGCATGGTTTGATACAACTCTGGCTTCAACTGAGCTTACAAAACTAGTGTTCGTGGTTCGACACTACAGTCTAATGTTTTCATCCCGGGAGATTGTTCTAATCCTTACAGAATCACTGACGATGTTGTGTTTTAATGAGATGCAAATAGGATTCCGGGGCACGACCGCAATCATTACCACTCAATGGGATGGGAGTGCTATTGCTATGTCATGCCTCCAATCGATGACTTTGATAGCATCTTGGATTAGTGGTGATACATGTAATCCTGTAGTTGGTTTGAATTAAAGTGTATATGAAGTGAAAATTAAGTTTTTCTTATATGAAAGAACTCTTGAAATTATAGCTCAACATCTTTTACACTTTTGCCATATCTCACTTCGTTTTTGAGATATCAAGATTTATTTGATGTGTAAATTACACCTCATGGTGTATAATGAGTCATAAAAAAATCATGTATATCTTTGAAATTATTTTATTAAATCACTAGAAGCTTTGCCTGTTTAGTGTTATGAGGCAAGTACACCCACATTCACAGTTTCACGCGACATTGTTCAATAACTTTACCAATATTGCTAATTTTACAACAACTTGTTATGCACCGTGATGTGTGCAAGGTGTTATTTACATATCAAACAAATCTTAAATGTCTCCAGAACGAAGTGAGATACGTTAAAAGTGTAAAAGACGTTGCGCTCTAATTTCAACAGTTCTTTCATGTAAGAAAAACTTAATTTTCACTTCATGTACACTTTAAAAGAAACAAGACGAGTGAGGTATCACTTTTTCTCACTCACCTTGTTTTTTGTTTTTTGTTTTTTTTAATTCAAATCTTGAGTTTGCAAGATTTTCCCATTCCGAGTTCGTTATATTCTTCATTTCCTTAAATTGTCGGCTGGTAATGCCTTTTAATTTGGTGCCAACTAATGTATTACGAAACATATATCATCAACCTGTTATTAAGACAGATGTTGTAAAGTAGCATAAATTGGCATGATGATAGATATCTTGATTGATTTGTAAGTTTTCGAAAGTTTTCACTTGTGATTGACATGGTTGTGTTCACAGACCAACAAGCCAACCATGAACTTGAATAGTCAATTGCCAAAAACCTTTGTAAGTATATGTAGATTATGTGGCTTGATCAATATTCAAATTTTGCCATTCGTGTTTACTTCTGCAGTTCTAGTAGTTTTCAGTCAATTAATGTACGTGAAATTATTTCTTTTTTCTTTGAATTAGGAGAATTTTATCAGCCGTTTTCCCCACGCAGTTCATCATAAAAGATGAGACCTTGATGCGTTTGTTAATACAGTAAATGAACTAGTTTTGTAGTAAATTATTTTCTTAGCTCTTTTTATCAAAAACACCCCAGAATAGGGAAAGAGCCCCAAATGATATTAACTAGGAAACAGCGTTTTCTGTATATCTGAGTCAAATTGACTGTGAAGGAACATATTTCGTTACCATGCTAACGCTGTTAAAGACAATTCATTTCAGTAGTTTTTTTATTTCAATTGGATTTACGGATTTAAGACATGACCAAGATATTGAATGTGTAGAATATGTGGATAAACTATGTATAGTTTGTGGAACAACACGTTTTATTTTAATGCTTAAAATAGAACGTGGTGTTTCACAAACTATATATAGTATACAAATTATCACCATGCAAAACTTTAAAGGATACGTGGATAAAGTTTCTGATGTAATGTGATGAGGTCGTATGGAAACGTGAAAGCTCAAGAATTAATTGTGCGCTCGATTCACCCTATTCTGGAATGAGAGTACTTGGAATAAAGCAGACTATCCGTTTGATTGAACTGCTGTTATAATTCCAGAGTGCTCAAAATAGCTATTCTGGAATGTTCCGGAATATATTCTTACTCTGGAGATAGGGTCAATCGAACGCACCTTTAGTAGCTTCACATTTAAAGGGCTTGAACCAAATCTGCTACCGTATTTATTCAGTTATCAAATTTTGACAAAGTTATAATACTTTTAAGGGTATTTTTTAGGCATTTTTCTTATGAAAAGTCAATTTTTTGGTCGCTAGTAATCCTGTCAGAAAAAAATAATGTAACTTTAGGGTGCGTTCGATTGACCCTATTCCGGAAGAAGAATATTCCAGAATAGTGATCGTGAATGCTGTGGAATTACAAGAGTAGTTCAATCGAATGGATATTCTGTTTTATTCCAAGTATTATTATTCCGGAAGAGGGTCAATCCAACGTACGCTTAAAAATCTAGCATTTTTTACCTGTTTGAAGTTTTCATGATCATGCAACATACTGCTGGTCAGGTCAAAACTTCAAACCAAAAGGAACCCAAAAAAAATTCCTGTAAATGCAGACTGGAGATTTTCTAAATATTACCAAATTTCTAAATATCTATTAATGTTGTAAACATCCGAGGAAATATGTGAATATTTTTAACTGACACTAACTGCTAGGTATTTTATCAAACATTCGAAACTCATTAATAATTCATGAGGAAAATACAAAGGAAAATCATAACGGTGTCGTATCTTTATATGTGAAGACACGTTCGTTTTTCTCGTCAAATTCTCTCTGCTCAGGAAACATTAATTTTCAAACTTTTTTCGCGAATTGGCGTGTTGAGGGGTTCGTTTTTGAAGCTATTCAAACAACTCGTAGTTCATCTAAGAAATAACTGAGGTATTTTATTAAGTTGATTGTAACCTTTCTTGGCAACTCGTGAAGGCATTAGAATACAGAATAGAACGTTCAGTCACATGAAAAGGCCTGTGAAAGTTGATCGTCCACGTTAGTGTAGTCTTGAGAAAGATTGTTAGTGTTGAAAGTGACTGGTGTTTCGACGGCCTCAGCGGCAACGTAGTTACAGACTCAGTCTGAAACTGCTCGCGGTAGGTCTTCAACTAAACTTACGTAGTATTTAAAAACCGAGTAGGAGTGTTTCTTTGCCTGTAAAAGACGATGAGAAGCCCGGTGTTTTACTTATGGTGAAACTGCTCACATGAATCCGGATCAAAAAAAGCAACGGCAGCATTCCTTTCCGTTCACACGGATCCGTCATAATTTGTTGGCGGTTTCAGCACGACTCCGGTCTGGCGCCTTGTTTTACTGGCCAAAACCGTAGGGAGGGAGTTGGGAACGAAAGCGTAACAAAAGAGTGACGGCAAGTGTGTTCACACGACACCGCTAAGGGATCCGTTGTGAACGCAATGGTGTTTAGTGACTTTTTAACGCCGTTTGCAAATGTCAAAATGGAAAATTGTGACGTGCAAAATCTTGAACTTTGGGTTGTCTGCAACTGTTGTTTTCCTCTTTGAAATCGGCAAAGTGTGCCAGACTTTGGCTAATTAACGCGAATGAACGAATAACCAATCAGAGTTCTTATATTTACGGATTTCCCCAGGGCCTTTTATCGTGCCCCAGCAAGAAAGAGGCTCTGGGGACCAGAGCGGTATCTCAGGAAACACAGCAGATGAATGGGTGGATTCACTCCCCTTTTTTTTTGAATACCAACCCAAAGATATGAATTAGACTTATACTCTTGACAACTGAACTGGGCTTTGTACCACATAATTCTGGATAACAGGCTTTAAATGAATACAACTGTATAATAAAAAAAATAATTTATTGAGTAGCATAATACAATTTTCTGAAGTAATTAAATTTCCAAATAAAAGATGTTGCACCTGTGCAGAACTTTCTTGTAAAGTGTTGCAATATGTACTGTGCATAATAAATCCTCTTTTAAAGTCTTCATCCTTTAGATCCATACAAATTGGCATTTTTCCCAAAGAAATCAAGAAGTTTGATGTTAAATTAAGTCTAGAAGGGCAATTTGTGTATATGAAAGAAATATGCATTAAATGTATACCAAAGGTGATTCTATTAAGGAGGCTCCCTACTCTCTCTGTTCTTACATGCTACTACTTAGCATGGTTTCTATTGACAGGCATTTCTGTCTGTAAAGTGCCCATGAAGGGAAATTAAGTTGTTCTTATTTGAAGGGGCACTCCAAATGATTTAGGAAGTCCTTTTGTAGTTTCTTCATATCTCGCTTCATGTTTGAGATATTTCAGTTTGTTTTATATGTAAATGAGACGATCAGTCACATTAAAAGGATGATAAAGCATTTGGACAAATTTATAAATATGTTATAACTCATCCACTGTTTCAAGGAGATCAAGTGGTAGAATTGAAAATGCTGAATCCATCCTTGTTAAAATATTGTTCCCATATCCATCAAGTCTATAAACTATAATTCTTCTTTCTAGCCTTTTCATGGGTATACTTTTCATTCCCAACAACTTACAATTGCTGCCTTTGGCATTCTATACACCATACAAAAGTAAGGAGATATCTTGTTTTATCATTGAAGGACAAGAACTATACTATTTTTAGGAGAGGAATATGAGAATGAATATGTTGCCATGGCAATAATATTTTTGACAGATAAAAATATGGGTCAACATGCTTCCAGAAGGAGTTCCCATGACTCTTGGTCATATTATAAGCATATTGATGGTTTGCAAATGACATGGCAGCCATCTTGGTTGGGGTCCAATAAAAATTATTTACTTCCATTTAATGTGAAACCAAGATGGCCATCATATCATTGTGTTTTGAATCTTCTGAGATCAATTGCAAATCATCTTTAAAGTACATCTTAAGCACGTCAATGGTTTGCAAATGACATCACAGCAGCCATGAGGTTTAACAAAAGCATCTTGTTGACTTCAGTTGTATGTGGAACCAAGATGACCACCGTATCAGGTCTTCTGAATCTCCTTAGATTAATAACAAACCATCTGTTAAAAGGTGTTGTCACGTTACCATGGCAACATTCAGTAAATTAAAGGGCTTTCAAAGTATCCAAATAAAATAGTAACAAATTTGTGAATTGCATTATCCATTTGTTTCACCTGAATTTTCGACCAAGCAAAACTGTGGGGAGCCTCCTTATAATAAGATCAACTGGGCCCTCAAATTTTAAAACACTACCTATCTAAGTTTATTTTCCCAATATACTGGAGCCCAAAGTTTCCTGGTAAGCCTCTTTGTAACCCTTGGCAACTACTGGCGCTTGAAACCACAAGGTGTCCGGTGCTCCCTCTTGTTCACCCACGTCCCTTTCAGTTGCCGTTCCGTTCTCACTCACGTTGATAAAATAGCACTTTCCTTTCTTTGGTACCTTGAACGAAGACTTCGGTTTGAACCAGTTCATCCTGGTGTCCCGAGGTGCCAAGACGAAACAATTTATTGAAGTACATTTAAGCTCACCACAGGCGTTTAGATTTGGGTCGGTGAACAACGTCCGAGCAAGTTTTCTGCAACATTTATCCACAAATTTAGAGCGCGAGGCCAAACCGTTCTCCTTCCCCGTCAGAGTGATAGCTTTTAATTTGTCTGCTTCGGTTACTGTCGGAAAATTCTGAAAACGCACAGAGTAAATCTCTTTTGGATTGACTACCGTTGCCCCAAACAGCAGGAGGACGTCGAAAATGTCGACTTGGAGATAAACCTGAAACAAGTGAAGAAGTAATTCTTCTATATTAGATATCAGCTGTCGTTTTTTCTTCACCATAGGAGGAATGGGTCGGCTGGCTTGGCTTTTGGAAGAGTGTCCTGCAGTTTCGTCGTTTCGTTCGCGCTCATCTTCGGCCTTGAGTTGGTCCAACGGTAGTGGAATTTGGAAGCGATGGAAGAGTAAATACTTTATAGTCTCTGTCAATAGTGCGGCACAAGTAACACGATCAAGCTTTTCGTTATAAACTACGTTGATTTCCATACGAGGCCCCAAAAAGCAAAGATTTAGGATCTTTTTGAAATTCGGGCTATTAAATTTTGAATATGCCGGCCAGCAGCTTTCCGATGAGAGACCGAATTTAGGCGACATGTACCGGAAAACATGGGTTGCCGACATCCTCCCGAGCATACTACCCTTCCAAAATGGCGGACAAACCACGTCGACACTGGGCAGCTTTAATACTGAAAATGAATTACCAACATACCAAATAGTCGCTCATCTTCCAACGATGATCGAAAGTGACAAAGAGCTCTTAGCTGAGCCTCATTCCTCTTGTTTCAATCGTAGTGACTTTATGTCAGATGACTTTCAAGTGGACAAATTCGTGGCAGAGTGCAAAAAGGTTGTTCCATTAAATGTATTTAAGAAAGAGCTGGATGATTATTTAAGGTCCCTGAAGAATGCTCTTATCGAGCTCATTAACCAAGATTACGCTGATTTTGTGAATCTCTCGACAAATCTGGTAAGTGTAGAATTGCACGAGGCATGCATACTGCATTTTACTTAATGTTGAACACGAACTCAGTTCATGTGGGAGCTTGGTAAATCTCGGACGACTTAAGGACGTTCGTCAAGCTCGTTCTCCAACAACATACTGCATTTTATTGCACTGTAGACCTTCCAGTAATCCTCAAAGCTCAGGGTAACATAAAGAGGCAATTTTGATGATTATGCAACCCTTTGAAAATACACACTTGGTAGAGAACATACTGAGAGTATCTGAGCAGCAGTTGGTTAAGGTTTTGAAAATATTTGATTACCAGCTGTGTGTAAATTTGGTTAAATTCTAAGCTTCTTCCTCGTCCCAGAGCTGTAAGTAACATTGTTATAACTAAGTAGTCACATTCAGCCATTGCTTAATCAAGTAAATGTGATAGAAGCACATTACATCTTTGGGTGATGTAACTGTAGTTGTAATGAGGCACAAAAAATGGCTCCAAAATAAAACAATTACAGATTACATCCAGTGGCAAAGCTAAGCATTGCAACAGCTCATGTAATGCAAATTTGAAAATTTTAGTGCCTAGCCAACAGGTTGTGCTATGCAAATTTAATATTATCCATGATATTAGTACATCAATGAAGCTATTTGCTGTTGATATAAAAGTATTGCAAATAGTTTTAATTTGCATCTAGGTGGACCTGTTGCTTTGCATTAATTAAATTTTCCTTTGCATGACCTGTAGATTAGCTAGGTTAGCTTCAGCACTAATTACATCTTACACACTAAGTGTCAGTTAATTTTCTTGTAATAGCTTTTATAAAGTATTGGCTGAATTGCACTAAAGACATCAGTTTGGCAAAGCAAAGTGATAATGGCAATAAAAAAAATGGTGGGCAAATGCTAGTCATGTTTTATAATATCTAGTTATAGCTGCCATTATTTTAGATATTAACTATTAGTGCTTGCAAAAGTTGGGGGGAAAAGAATGGCCTTTGGCAGGTGCCACTAAAACTTTGGTTGCCCCAAGTGATTTCTCCCTTGCCCGTCAATGGCATGTTTTCCTGTTAAATAATAATATTGAATTTTTAAACTCGTGTGATACACTTAAACCTTTGCAACAAAAGCACCCTACATCAATGTTCATAGAGTATTGAAGGTGTGGATTCAAAACCTACATTAAACTATGACATGAAGGACTTTTGTTATCAATATCAGTAAGTATTTATTTTGAGATTGCAGTTTGATGCTATTAAAGTTTTAGAAAATCTTCCTGATCAAACTGTAGAGCATGATGGACTCAAAAAAAAACTCTGAGCTTCAGACAGGATTCGAACCCCCAACCTTCTGAATGCTAGCCAGATACTCTAAACCTTGAGCCACTAGAACTCAGACGGCAGAGGAAGGTTACTTACAGCATTTAAACTTGGGACAAGTCAGTCCACAGTGGCTTGCTGGGCTGGAAGTTGTCCTAGTTTTAAATACCTTCAGAAGGTTGCAGGTTCAAGTTCTTCTGGAGCTCAGAGTTTTTCTGTGTCCATGCCTTCCCACGGTTTGATCAGCATGATTTCCTAAATCTTTAATTTCAGTAAAGTTGATAAATTATCTAGAATAGCTTGGTCAAGGAAATTTAAGTGAGATAACCAGTTTAAAATAAATTTTAACTGTTAAAATGTGGTAATCAGCTGGCTGTTCACTTTACTCTGTGTCATTTTTTGGTTTGCTGAAGAAGACATCAGTAAGGTGGTGGCAGCTGCAGGAGCAAATAATTCAGGTTGCCTTGGGAAGTTAGGCTGGTGATTTTGCTAGCCCTAATAACTATGTTGAAGAAAATGGTTTTGTTGTCACTGCAGTTACATTGGTTTACTGTACATAGTTTTAATAATTATCACTTACTGGTATATGCATTATAATCATAAATATCAGTATTGTGCTGTCAGTTTTGCTTTACTGAGAAATGATTTTAATAAAGCTCAACATTTTGAAACACCTTTTTCTTTTTTATATAAGGTAGGGATGGATAAAGCTATTAACAATCTAAGCATACCACTTGGACAACTGAAAGAAGAGATTCTTGTAAGTAAAACCTCAGTATATAAGTTTTAGAAAATTACCATACCTGACAAGTAGAGTTTTTTCTACTTGTCCAGTATGGTTCGTCACTCAGAGTAACAGCTAACATCATTATTCTCTACCCAAGTCAATTCTTCTACTCAAGCCTAATATAAATCAAGTCTAAAGACTCTACATACTATTTAATTCTTTATTTACAACCAAGCCCCACAAAATTTTTTTTGCAATAACAAGCTATCAGGTTATGTAGAGCTCTATTATTATGCAGTCTGGTTTAAGACGTATTTTGTGATATTGACATGTTATAGGAATTTTCTGCTGTAAAGATTAAGAATGAGGGAGCAAAGTTGTAAACCCTGAGTCAACAGTTGGAGATGACATTTACTATTATAAAACATTAACAGCTCACTAGATGTTCAACTATAGCTTATATTTGTGGTCTGGTTTTGTAAAACTATATAGTTACTGATTGCTGCTCCTCTATTTGGCACAACTCAAGTCTGAGGGGATCAGTAGTTGGCATCTGTCCAGTGACTTGTGAGGAATTCCACACCAAGGATTGGCTGTGACTGTGAATTAAGCCAAATTGAGTGAAACATGTATCTCTTCATTGTTCTTCAATATTTAATTCTTGAGACAGTTTTGTTTGCAAAAACTTCTGTTGCTATTCTTTTTCAGTCTATTCAGAATGACCTGGATTTAACCATAAAATCAGTGGAAACTAAGTTAAAACAAAGATCAGAACTCAGGGAAAAAAAGGTATGAAATTGTAGTAATCTCTCTTTCACCTGTAATAAATTTATATACAGGCTAAAATATATACACATCCTGCTCAATAAACGTTGGGGCTGTGGCCATGTTTTTTTTGTTTCTTTTTTGAACAGTCATGATTAAGTAAACTTGGAGGATTAGAAACATGTCAAGTGTACTTTAAAATGATTGAAACCGGACAAGTTGAAACTTGACCCAACCACACATTAAAGTTGGTTGGTATGGAAATTTCAGTTCCAGTATTTACACCAAAAGTATAATAGTATACAACCGGAATATTGTTCTAATTTCCAGTACAGTTTACTCCCAATAACTCTAACCTTCAAGGAAAAACATGAAAAAAAGTTCACATTTGAGGTTCATTTTCATTGAATGCCATCAAGTCAGAAAAAATTAGGGGAAACAAAATTTTAGTTTTATCCCATATTTTAACTCCAAAATTAAAAGTTTCAAAAAGTGGGTGCTTCTAGAAAAAATTATCCAAGTTGGATAGTGATAATGGCAGTTCTGTGAATCTTTGGAAACACAAGTGTGACTGAAACTTAATTATATAAGTGTAGTACCTACTGGTAACTAGTTTATAACAAATTGCAAAGCTATTAAACTGTCGTTTACTGTTACTGGGGTTCTGTAATACCAGTTTACTGGTGTAGTCAATGAATTACTTAAAAATACCAGTATTATAATCCACCCAATATTATCTTATATAAATGCCAACCAGTCTGAACTGGAGCCAGGGCTTGTTAGAATGGGAGTTTATATCTTGTCTTTGGGTGGGATTGATCTAAACAGGAAGCCCCATAACATTAATATGTTTTTTGATATCTATATGATAAACATATTGAAGTTTCACAAAAGTTCTTTCAAATAAAAGAATTTTTCTTTCATATTTAAATCAGACCCCAACTAAATACTTTATGAAGATGAAGACCCACCTTTTTTAAAAAAAAAAACACCAAAGAACAATATGTTGTAGTTATGCCATTTTCTGAAATAGATGACTCTTCATCTTTGTATATTGAATTGGGCTCTGATTTTCATACTCAGATTAAGATTTCTGCATGGAAAACCTTTGGTTACCATTTTATTTATTTCCTCACTTCATACTCACTTCAGTATCTTTTGATGGCTATAAAATGAACTTCATTAGTTTCTTTTGGTTTGACTTAAGATTTATGGGGAATTACTCAGACATACTAGGTCATATATAAGTAAGGCTTTCTTGGCTTCTTTTGGTTAGACTTAAGATTTATGGGGAATTACTCAAACATACTAGGTTATATATAAGTAAGCGTTTCTTTACTAGGTTATATATAAGTAAGGGTTTCTTGGCTTCTTTTGGTTTGACTTAAGATTTATGGGGAATTACTCAAACATACTAGGTCATATATAAGTAAGGGTTTCTTGGTTTCTTTTGGTTTGACTTAAGATTTATGGGGAATTACTCAAACATACTAGGTCATATATAAGTAAGGGTTTCTTGGCTTCTTTTGGTTTGACTTAAGATTTATGGGGAATTACTCAAACATACTAGGTCA